>BRDA01012183.1:13519-29360 GCA_036984385.1 Crenuchus spilurus
ATTGGGTACTTAATTACTACGGTCGATTTAATGTCGTGAGACGACAGGCCAACGAGACGGAGGCTGACTTTGTGTGATGACACGACAACTAATCAAGTAAATGGTGCGCAAACGCGCGTCACGTTGTAATTCACGTTGCGCATCGTTAATTTTGGCCACGCATGCGCACCTGCGCACCACTTATCTGCATCCCTGTTTATTATCAATGTAATGTACCCTACAATGATATTTAAAAGTGTTACATTATTGACTATTAATTTCTAACAGCACAGATTTTTATGTAAAAAATAGCACCAATACTGGATCAGTACTGGAATCAAAATGAAAAAAAGCATCCCTAGAATAAACCCTGCAGTGGAGGACTAGACACTGACAGCAGTGCCTGGCACACTTAATAGGGTACTGAGGGACCCACATCATTCTTATAAAACACCGTAAAGCTGCTGCATCAATCTCCAGCTAAATGCTCAGCAGATTTGTTCACTTTTCTTGGAGAGACATGAAGACAAACTGCCATCTTTCTATAAAAATCTAAATGAAGTTGCACTTATAAGAGCATGTCCTTTGGCAGTCGCAGTGTTCACTTTAGTTTTTAACAACTCTCACACTATAATCATTGTGTACACCCATGCTGCATGCACTAACAACAGCACAGTAGTGTGTTTCAGTCGGAGGCAGAGCAACCGGACAGCAGAGTGCTGTAATTTAGCTGGCATCATTAATTCATGGGTTAATAAATGGCCGTTTCAGCGAGGTGGATTTGCGGTTGGCAATGCCTGCTGAGGCAGAGGCAGTAATGACCTGTAATTTGCCCTACAGTGATCATGATGCCAGGCTTTCTGGTGTCACGCCAACTAGCGTCCCTCCTACACAAACTGTACGCCCCCCATCAGTTCCCAGCAGGCGAGGTTTAAATGATACTGTTGCGTGTGTTCATTTTCCAGGGAGACAGACCACAAGAGAGTTGCATGTATACCAAAAGTTTTTAAGGTTCTTGTGTCTGAAACACAATGTACAACAAACAACCTAAGATGTAATATATACACTGGAGGCCAAAAGTACATAATAGTGTTCAATTAGCACGTTCATTTATTTTTCTGCAGAATTTTATGGCAGCTCTGATACTACCGAATGGCACTCTTTGATTCAGATGCTCCTGAGGACTTGATAAATCTATTCACGTGTGTTAAAGCAATAAAACACACAAGCCTGTGTGTTACTAGCAGTGTTCTAGCACTGCGACTACCATTGAGTGATGAGGAAAGATGGAGAGCCATGTGACCTTTCCAGAGGGAATATGGCTAATTATGCTCTATTGGGCTGTCAGACCACAGATGACTGCTCATTGTGGATATCCTGATGATAGGGTCAACACTTGGACAGCAGCACCCATGAACAACATACTCAATATAGAATTCAGTTAATGCAAGCAGTCATATATGTGTGTGTGTATCTTACACCAGCTTCAAATATAGCTCAGCCAGTCAGGTTCTAGAATTGATCTGGCGAAATGAATTAAAAACGAATTTCGTGGCAGTAAACTATAATCAACAAAGAATATGGAGCCTTTTCCCGTGTCCCAGCCAGCACACTTTATTGGGACCCCTATGAGTTGAACATAGGGTAGCTGGATTCAAGATGTGCATGGGATCTGGATGGATTGATGTGCTATTAGCGGGACCCAGGTGGGCTGTATGCGGGAAAGCCTAATAACTCTCTAATAATGGGGCCCACATGGGCACAGTTTTCGTCATTTAGAGACAATCTGTGTTTTCAGGTGGGCAAAATGTACAGCTCAGATGGGCTCTGTGCTGAACCCATGCTGGTTGTGTCACTCACCCTGAAGGGCAACCATATGTGGGATCAACATGTGGGAGAAAATTTGCTTGTACCCAGCTAGGCTGCACAAATCAGCCCCATATGGCTGGGATAATGCACTAGAATATGTAGCTGAAAACAATGGAATACAATGTGTATGTCAATAAGGTGTTTTGCTATTGATTACTAGCAAATATTAAAGTATAAATAATATTGTAGAATTAGCACCAGCACTGTGACGGACACTTGTACTAGCACCACCCAATCAGAAACTGACCACTGACGATGGCCATCTTCCTCCTCTTAGCTCATCTAGTGCACCGATAGGATAGGTACATCTCATCTATTAGGGGAAAGTAGTTGCCACACCAGCTGTACGGCTTATGTATCACAGCTGAGCAAAAGAAAAATAATGAGGCACTGATACTAACCCTTGTATTTTTTCTTCTCTCTAGGAAGCATATTCTGTAGCCAGGCAGTTTAACCTGATCCCTCCAGTGTGCGAGCAGGCTGAATATCATCTGTTTCAGAGAGAAAAAGTGGAGGTCCAGCTGCCTGAGCTCTATCACAAGATAGGCAGGTGTCAATCATTAGCTGCCCCCATGCCTCCCCCACCCGAGATATACCATCTGCCTGGTGTCAAAAGCGGAAATTCATTCAGCCTTCTGTCTGCAGTTTATAAATTCTTGACTGACAGTCTTCTGCATTCCTCACTCTCTTTCCTTCCCCAACCCCATTTTTCTCTCCTTCTTCTCTCCACCCCATTTTCCTCCCTGCTTTTCTGTCATACGTTATGCCAAGCATGATGAATATTACTGTCATGACTGTGAATTGACAGCCTCATACGCTTGAGTCTCATGTTTCTCCTGTCACGTCACATTTCCTGTCTCTTCTCTCATGTATTATCTGTTCGCCCACACTATTACTAATCTGTTTTGTCTTTGTGTGTCTGTTGGTAGGTGTGGGTGCCATGACCTGGTCTCCTCTAGCCTGTGGCATCATCACTGGAAAGTATGAAAACGGCATCCCAGAGTCCTCTAGGGCTTCGATGAAGGTATACACAGTTACAGACATGGAAAATACATTCATTGTATCTATTGTTGGTGCAAATTTACCATGTAGTCTCCACCCTGACTAAATAAATGTTCCCCCACCCCCTCTCTGCCACAGTCATACCAGTGGCTGAAGGATAAGATCATGAGTGAGGATGGGAGGAAGCAGCAGGCTAAGCTGAAAGAGTTGGCTCACATTGCTGAGAAACTCGGCTGCACTTTGCCCCAACTGGCTGTAGGTGAGTCTTCCTCAACTGAACAGATTTTAAGTCTCACAGCTTCTGCACATCTAGCCAAACTGAGCAGCTCAGTTTTTGGTTTGGCCAAAAATTAAATGTACTGGCCCCAAGTGGCTCAGCAGGCTAAGGCGCTGTCACTATGATCTGAGGATCGCGAGTTTGAATCCGATCATACTGCGTGCCATTGGTAGCCGGGGCCTGAGAGAGCAAAAATGTCAATGCTCTGAGGCGAGTAAGATGGCACTCTCTCCCCAGCACTACTAAGTAATGTCAGGTAGCTCAGGCGTGTGCCAGGTTACATCAGAACTGGGGTTCCTGCGCTTTCTACCAACCACATCCAGCTGCCCGGCGGTGATGTATCGGCAGCAGTTGGAAAAGAGGCGGAGATTAACTTCACTTGCATTGAAGGAGGCCTGTGCTAGTCTGCACCTTACTAGAGTCAGACACATTACAAGTGATAGGGAGAGTCAATGAATGGGTGGGACAATTAGCTACTAACACATTCTGGAGAAAATCATGTTAAAAAATGAAATGTTCACAACGTCCCTCTTAACCTGAATGTACAAAATTATCATAGGTGCCAACTTAAGTATATTTTTATGGATATATAAGATAAGGATGTAAGGATATACAGTGGTAACCCTACTTACGAGTTTCATCCGTGCAGGAGCCGAGCTCGTTAGCTGGTTTGCTCGTTAGCTGGTTTGCTCGTTAGCTGGATGCATTTTCTCCATAAGAATACGTGTAAAACTGATTAATCCGTGTCAGCCGGCCAATATACAGTATACTTTAATATGCTAAATAATGTGTTTATATGGGTTTTTAAAACATAAACGTGATGACGACGACGCTCGTGTAGGCTGGCCGCTAAGGAGGACAGGAGGACGGGCGTACGTGTATGGCATGGTTACACTTATCATATGAAAAGTAAAAGTAAAATCTAACTTTCTTGTTCACTACCTTTTGCTACCTTAGCGTCACTTTCAACAGGCACTTTCACTTTTACTGGACAGTGGTCAAAAGTATTGACTGACTTCTTCTTCTATGGTAGCAGCTAGGAGATGCTACGACCGCAGCGCCCCTAGTGGTTTGGCATAGTTGAAGAAATTTACGCTACTCGTTAGCTGGAATTTTAGTCGTTACCTGGAACAAAAATATTCCGAGATCTTGACTCGTTAACTGGAATACTCATTAGTAGGGATGCTCGTAAGTAGGGTTACCTCTGTAAAAGAATTAAACACATGCTGGTGTTTTTACTGTTGTAAAACTAGAAAGAAAACATACTGGTATGGAAAACAACACTACAGATTATGGATTACCCAATCTAGCTGTATTTTATATTCAAAATATAAAATATTACACATACTACACTTTTTATTTATCACCATCAAACACCATCACCTCACTCTGTTAAATATTACACATACTACATTTTATATTCATCACCATCAAACACTATCACCTCACTCTGTTAAATATTACACATACTACATTTTATATTCATCACCATCAAACACTATCACCTCACTCTGTTAAATATAACACCATCTACACTTTATATGCAAACATGTCTTAACTGATTGACTACATTTATGGTAATGAGAAAAATGTGCAAATTTGGTTTCTGGCTCTACCTGAGTTGACTGAGAAGTGACTGAATGGTGCTTTGGCTCCTTCTGCACTGGAGTTTGACCCCCATTGAGCTTTTTTAGGTACTTTTTTTAGGGAAATTGCATTACCTCTCTTAAAGACGTATTAGATGTATGAAATATGGTTAACCCAACATAATCTGTTTTCTTTATGCTTTGTCCTGGTTCACAAGCTTTTGAGCATTTTAGTATGATGGCGCCACCTAATGTTCACATGCAGAAGAGCAGGTATCATCATGTATCTTAGAGGTGGAGCTATTTAGAGCAGGTTACTGTTGCACACACTTTTCAGTGTTTTTGTTTTCTTTTCTGGACATGGTTTGCTTACAGAGTGTTTGTATGTTTGTGTATATGTCCAGCCTGGTGTCTGAGGAATGAAGGAGTGAGCTCTGTTCTTCTGGGAACCTCCAGCCCAGAACAGCTAACAGAAAACCTGGGAGCCATTCAGGTGAGCAGTAATATTCATATGTTCAAACCATAAAAACGTTATAGTTCTAACTCATGAGTACACTCAGAAGGCTGTCTTAACCCCCTGGAGTCTGAGGGCTTTTCAGACACTCTGATTTAGTCTAACATGCCTTAACTTTTTTACAAATTACACCCATCTAATCATTTTTTTCAGTTCAGCACAAACTCAGCAACAACAGTGTCAAAACAGTAAGAGTGTCATTAATCTATATTTTAATTAAATCTGCTCTAAACTTAGACTTTCCAAAAACCTATTTTATCAGATGTGCTGATATATAGTATTGTAAAAAACACACTCTAAACTCTAAACATTTCTAGCCAAGACTTTTGAGCTCAGAACTGAATAAACTGAGGTGTTGGCTACGCACTGGTCATTACAGGTTTTAGAAATTGTATGGGGTTTTATTTCTAAAGCTTAACAAATGTGAGTTAAGTGTTTTATGAGATAGGTGTGAACACTCAAGGTGAGAGGTCTTTGTTCAGGTCAGAGCTCTTTTGTTTGATAGGGCATCTTTGCACATTCCACAGCTGGTATTCCACCAATGGAATGTCCAGAATTACCATGTCATTATCATATGAATGACAGATTGCGTCATTTTGCGGGAAAAAACATGCAGCTGTCTGACTCGCTCAGAAAAACGTGTCTCTGCTTATTTAAGCTCCTCTCATAAATACCTAAAAATATATTCTGATTCAAGATATTTGAAAAGTAGACCCTTTAAGGTTTCTGATGTATGTTTTGTTTCTAGGATAAAATCTTGCTGAGTTATATACGTGTTTATAAGTTAATATGCCACTGGCGGGAGCGCTGACTCCAGAGGGTTAATGCTAATATTTGTTTCACTGTGGAATTGATTTGTATTAAGAACTGGGACACAGTGACAGTAGGCTGGACATCTGTTGAAGCCATCATGTAGCGTTTTATCAATTCTCAGTTGGCTGGACAATTGATGAGTCCCTGTACCTCATTCATCATTGGTCTGTTTCTGACCACCATTGTTCTGATTTTATTTAAGTGGTGGATCATTCATAAAACAGCAGTGATATTGACACTGTATGTTGTGTTGTTGTTACTAGTCTTTCATGCACATGCTAGTGCTTTTACACAAAATTTAACAATTTTTTAACTTTAAGATGTCCCAGTTATCATTATTTACCTTTTTTCTTTTTTTCGTTCATTTAGGTTCTTCCCAAGATGACCTCGCATGTGGTGTCTGAAATCGACCACATACTTGGGAATAAGCCTTACAGTAAGAAGGACTACCGCTCATAGAGAATTTGAGTCTTGTTCTCATCAGAACACGTCTCTCTTCCTCCTCCTCCTCCTCTTCTTCCTGGGATCAGCCTCTGGCAGGTGCCTGAGAGCTGAGCCATGTCTGCATGCCCCCTCAAACCCACTTGCCAGTAACTCTGCTGGGATGTCCCAGCACTCCGCTACCCCTGCAGCCATGCATTGCAATGACGATCGCACTGACCAAACACAAAAAACTGCTAGAATCACCAGTCGTCATGTAGCAAGAGCTACACAACTCTCTGACCTAGGTAGTGTCCAGACCTCAACCTGATCCTTTGCTCAGTGAGCTGTGAGCCAAGGGAGCCCACTGGAGACTTGGAGATGACCGTAGAGATTGGAGGTGTGGAGCATGTCGCCCTCTGCTGTTCACATAGGATCCTAGTTGCCATAAACTAAAGAGATCAACTCTGTGGAACCAAGGCATCCTGTTATGTGCATCTATATGTGCTGACTTTGCCTGTTTAAAGACAGCCTGCATTACTGATTGCATCACAGATTACCAAACCACGTCATTTGATAAATGACCACATCTGCGCTTCTGGCACAAAAGGACGGCGTTTGGCTTTATGAGCTCTGAAACTTAGCATAGGAGTGAAAAGAGCATTTGATGGATATTTACAACTGGCACACTATGTAATTATAAGTCAAACCAACCTCAGCCTACCTGATTATATTCTAAATATATAGCATAGTTAATATTATCTTCAAACATGTAAATAGTGCATCTCAAACAACCAGCACAATCCATTTATTGCTGTGTGCGTGTAAGAAAGAGTGTCCTGTTTTTTTCTCCCAGCTCCAGTCTGCATAGGGTGAAGCTGGACTGGGTTCACACGTATCTCTATGTGGCCAACAAATGACAGGCCAGTTTCAGGTGAAGTGCTTGGCAGCTGTATGGAGAGTGATCCACACCTTTCATGTGTGTTTTTGTCTCAATAAAGTAGGTTATCTTTTCCTGTTCGATTTAAAAGCCATATTCCACAGGTCTGTGGATGCTCTTTGAGTGATTAACTTTGATAGATGCTGCTCACTGATAAGGAAATAACTGGGCAATTAATTAATTTTCCCTTTTACAGTAAGTCAACATCATGCAAATGGTAGCTTTTCCAGGGTCCTATGTTCTCCAGATTTATATAACAAGGATCATGTGTCCCAATTCTGCATATGTGCAGTCACAGGGTCATACTGTATGTTCCTCAGCTCTATATAGGACATTGTGGGAACCTGAAAAAGATGTTTGACAGGCTATTGTGGGAATCTTAGATGCTCAAACGTTTTTAATATTCTATGGGTGTTACGATTTGACTCAAATAAAATGATAAACACTGGTTTTGCTGTGGTAATATAGCATTTTAAGTCTTTTTCCAATAAAAACTGGATATTTATGAACTATTTTGCATTGAAATGGGTCAGATTTGACATAAAATCAATGGAAGGGTTAATGGGTGTTAACAGAAGATGGGGCTCTGGGAACTTAGGACCCTGAAATATTTACTATAAGAATGGCCTGCATGCAAATGGCAGGAATAATAATAATACACTTCCCAGCAAACACATTAGCACAACACTGTAAAAGAAATATCACTGTTTGGTTTAAAGTTTGCCTACTGACAACACTGCAGTATTCAAACCTCACTGCAATTTTATTTTGTAAGTGTGGTACAGATTACAGATCTCCCATAATGTGAGACAACAATGTCACAAATTGATGGTGATTGTGAGATTGCTTCAAATTGTAAAGCAGACTTAAAATGAATTAAAAGTCCTTGCTTACGGAGATTATTAACATACTGTCTAGTATACTCTTAGGCAGAATTGACATGTCTCTGGATAAGGGGAAATTGTGCTTTTTTGCTGAACTATTTCTTTAACTTCACCATCTTCTGCTTTGCCAGAGGTTTTGGACTTTTATTTCATTTATTTTATATTGAAAAGACTTATTGGTACGTTATTGCTGAGATGGCCTTTTGTTTAAGTCTGGTGATTTTAATAACTGCAGTGCATTTTATTTTGAAAATCACAATTATTCATGAGGGTTCTCCATTAGTTTGGATGCATTTTATAGTGTTACTATAGGTCACTTATTTACCGAGTGCCTTGATTTCTAACCTGCTTCTGAAACATAGGGCTTTTGCATTCTCCCATCAGTCCATATTATCAACAAATGTATGCGAGAGACAGATATGCAAAGGGTGTAACCTTTGTAAAGACACAAAGTGTGGTAATTTGTTTTCTTTTTTGTGATAATTTTGTGATACTGTTTGGTGAACAGGTATAATGGCTGTACATGCTGTTATGAATCTCTTCAGGTTGTCCATATCATGTATTTCTCTCCCTGGATGGATGCGGTGACTTCTGTAAATATATACAGTACATAGATCTAGATTATATGCTTGAAATAAAAATGCACAATGACAGTGACCTTTGCTGTGTATTTCACTTTTCACCTTGCAAAAGTATTGAAACGTGAATAAATGAAGGATGACATTGACTTGGGTTAAACATCATTTATTGGTATAAAAAGAGATAGGCAGAGGTCAGAAATGACCCTTTGGCGTCCACTGATCATGAATTTCATGAAAGTCCGCAGATGAAATTACAAAGTCTCCTCCACCCTGTGCCACCATAACTACCCATCCTCCCCCTCTCATCTCATCTTTCCCGTCATCCGTCCAATCAGGCATTTGTTCATCCCAAATTCCTCTTCTTTCTCACAGTCAACTCTCACTTTGATCCTGTGGAAAGCAGGGCGATGAGACCAGAGGAGGCGCTGATGGACAGGATGTAGTTCCTGTGTTATACAAATAAAAATCCACAATTCAGTCAACATCCTGTAGTTTTTTTTTCTTGAGTGTGCAAAAGCCTTGTAAGACTATAGCAATAATGGTATCCACTATACTGACCAAACTGACCCTAATCTATTCTCACCTTTCTACAATGCTAGATTAAAGACTGCTCTCTAAACTGACATGATAATCACAAAGTTATAAAGAACAGCATGTGAGCAAAAATCCTACAGTAGAACCTTGGTTGTCATTGGCCACGGTTATCTTCAAATTTTTTCTGCAAAATCTGCCCGGTTTCTGTGCCCACATGACTCGCCACTAATTTCACGAAAACAAAGCATCCGCCCACACGTTCGTTGTGCATTCTGGCTTCGTTTCTCATTGTGTTCATCACCCCTCGCATTCTTCTAAAACATTTCCATTGTTTTTCATGCTAGTTTATAGAGTGCGCCAGAAACAGACCTCTCTGGACACATTTCCATACGCCAAGAAGAGTCTTCAGTAAAGGCAAGAGTGATGTTAAATGTATTTATGTATTTGTAATTTATCCATTTCATGAGTGTTTTGTATTTGTGTTCTGTATGTAAAACTATAGTTATTCTATATAAACTGTATTTTTGTTAATATTTTGCAGTGTCTGGAACAGATTAATTGGATTTACATTATTTCTTATAGCACATGTTGTTGTCAGGCACTTTTTAACAGATTAATATTGAAAACTGAGGTTCCACTGTATACTGAAAAAGGTGAAGAGAAAACAATAGAGAGCAATTATGTATGGAGGACCAAACATGACAAAAGCATAAATAAATAAATAAATAAATAAATAGATATACATTTTTTCATGAAAAAGTGTATATACTAATAATAAATGTTTTTACTTTATTTATGTATTTAACATGTCTACATTTATTTATTTATCGTGCTTTTAGAATTAGGTTAGGACCACCCACTTAATTAACATACGGTTTGAAGAAAAGTAAATGCACACGAGTGGAAATACATAAATAAATAAATGTAGACATGTGGAAATACATAAATAAATGTAGACATGTTAAATACATAAATAAAGTAAAAACATTTATTATTAATATATACACTTTTTTCATGAAAAAAAAATTATATCTATTTATTTATTTAGTTATACTTTTGTCATGTTTGGTCCTCCATTAATTAATTTATTTATTTATTCATTGATTTATCTATCAATTAATTAATTAATACATTAATTTATTTATACTTTTGTCATTTTTGGTCCTCCATAATTATGAGCAGCATAAAGCCCTTGAAAGTCTTACACTGTGGGGTTGAAATTCTTCAACAGGAAGAAAGAGGCCACGATGACGAGCACGAGGAACAGTGTGTTGTTGTAGAAGATGGAGAATGTTGTCGCTTCATAATCTGCCACTTCGTTCTTTTTCCACAGGATCCTGTTCAAGAAACACACTTTTAGCAGCAGTTACATGTAAAAATCTTAACATTAATTTAAAAACGTTTTCTGACATCCACTACATGGACAAAAGGTATTTACTACTTATTCATAGCTCTGTCTGAAATCAATGGTATTAAAAATCCTGTTTATGCTGGAGTAACGGTCTCTACTGTCCATGGAAGGTTTTCCACTAGACTGTGGTGCATTGCTGTGAGTATTTGTGACACTACCGGTCCAAGGTTTTACAACAGTTTCTGAAGGTTTCTGATTGGTCTAGATCAGGGGTGTCCAAACTACGGCCCCATTTTTAATTGGCCCACAAGAAATTTTATAAATAGAATAGAATATGGCCCGCACTTCCAACTTTTGCTTGAGTATGTTGCACTTCTTAGTTTTAACACCGGGGGGAGCTACTGTTGATCAAGGCAGTTGCTCCACCAAAAGGGACAATCACAGAAGAAATTTACGCGTTTATGCATTTTTCTTGTTAACACACAGAGTACACACACTGCACACGCAAAGTCAGCTGATCTCATCTGATGCAGATTTACTCCTTGATCAAGTGACATTTGTCCGGATTTTTGGCACGAGTGAAAAGCAAAGCAAACCCACACGTGCCAACGTTTATGTGAACTTCTGCAGCAGATTTGTGAAGAACGGTCTGAAGAATATTTGATGTCTATTGTAGAAAGAATGTCACGAGTCTATTCAGCTGCTAAAAGTGCTACATTGATGAGTCCAAAGTTTAGATACATTTTGGTCTTTAAATTGATTCCATGAGTTCTTATTTAACCCTCTGCAGTCGTCTCTCCTGCAGGCAGCACATTAACAAAATTCCTCAAAAACACTTCTATGACTCTGTAAGGTTTAATCCTAGAAACAAAAATGAAACATACCCCAGAAACCTTAAAGGGTCTACTTTTCAAAAAGCAGATACACATTTTTCAGAGCAAGTAAGACAGCTGCACATATTTTGCCACCAAAACACGCAATCTGTATGATAATACAATGGTAATTCTGGACATACCATTGGTTGGATTACTGGCTGTGGAATGTGTAAAAACCCCCAACAAAGAGCTCTCACCTTGAGTGTTCACACCCATCTCAAGAATATTCAATGTAGGAACAAGTGACTCAGTAAAACACGTCAACTAACATGTTAAGCTTTAGAAATAAAACCACATACAACTTCTAAAAACCAGTAATGTAATGTAATGACCAGTATGTAGCCAACATCTCTGTTTACTCAGTTTTGAGCTCAGAAGTCTTGACTAGAAATGTTTTAGAATATGTTTTTTCACAATATATCAGCACATCTGAAAACAGGTTTTTGACACTCTTACTGTTTAGACACTGTTGTTGCCGAGTTTGTGTTGAACAAAAGCCTGTGTAACACTTAGGAAAAAATCATTTTAGATGGGCGTAATTTGCAAAGTCAAGGCATGTCAAATTACATCAGTGTCTGAAAAACCCTCAAATTCCAGAGGGTAAACTCCTATACTTTCATTTCAGAGTGCAAGGAGACATTAAACTAAATTATATTCAATTTTAAAAACTGAAAAATTGGCGGGTTTTGACCGGTAATGTAACCTTCAGCTGTTTAATCAAACAGTTTACCTTTCATCCTTTTCTTTGCGGGACATCTTGCGGTTGTCAGCTTCAGACAATTTGCGAGTCACTTCCTTGGAAACAGCGTCTTCACGTTTTTGAGCAACCCTGAAAATGCCAGGACACAAGACAAGGTCACACAAAAAATTACATTCAAACGTAAAAGTCAACATAAAATGACTACAAGCATTCCTGAAGACAATAAACTCAGGACTGAAGAGCACGCTTACTTGTGCTTAAGGACGAATTTAACATTCTTGTAAGCAAAAGCCACCAGGTATGTGCTGACCAGGGTCATGACAGCGTACAGAACTGCAGACTGCACCAGGTCCATATGCCAGATCCTCCAGAACAACCCTGCAAAAAGGAACCACACGTTAGGTGCACTGAATTAAAAGGAATAAACATCTCTGCTACAGACAGCCCATGTTTTTGTCCATCCATATTAAAGATATGCGTGTGTGTCTCTGTGTATGTGTTCAATAAATAAGAAAAAGCTTATGTATAAAATTATGCCAAATGTTTTTGGACCCTGGTTTGAAATTGCTTGAGTAAAGATTTAAAGGAAGATTTAAAATGTAAAGAAAAAGAAACATCAGCTCTGTACTTCACAAACATGGGCTGTCTGAAACCTGAAGGTAGATGCCTTGATCCCTTGCTGCCTAAGTAAGGACATTAGAAGGCAGCATTCAGATAAAAAAGTGATTTGTAACAGACTCAAATTTAAAAAACACATTCAGTAGGCATTAATAGACTGCCAAAATACAGACAGCCATAGCTAGCTCTTAGTGAAGCTTCAAAAACTGACAGAATTTTAAAAATGCTGCATTTTATGTAAACATTGGATTTGGACAAATGAGCACCAATCCGAGTTGTAGTCAGAGCTCAACGTCTCGGTGTACGAGCAGTGGTCAGAGCTCAACGTCTCGGTGTACGAGCAGTGGTCAGAGCTCAACGTCTCGGTGTACGAGCAGTGGTCTGAGCTCAACGTCTCGGTGTACGAGCAGTGGTCTGAGCTCAACGTCTCGGTGTACGAGCAGTGGTCAGAGCTCAACGTCTCGGTGTACGAGCAGTGGTCAGAGCTCAACGTCTCGGTGTACGTGCAGTGGTCAGAGCTCAACGTCTCGGTGTACGAGCAGTGGTCAGAGCTCAACGTCTCGGTGTACGAGCAGTGGTCAGAGCTCAACGTCTCGGTGTACGTGCAGTGGTCTGAGCTCAACGTCTCGGTGTACGAGCAGTAGTCTGAGCTCAACGTCTCGGTGTACGAGCAGTAGTCTGAGCTCAATGTCTCGGTGTACGAGCAGTAGTCTGAGCTGAATGTCTCGGTGTACGAGCAGTAGTCTGAGCTCAATGTCTCAGTGTACGTGCAGTAGTCTGAGCTGAATGTCTCAGTGTATGAGCAGTAGTCTGAGCTGAACTCACAGATGGGGATGGCTGAGACGATGAGCGCGTTGCCGTAGAAGAGCGCGGTGGATTTAGCAGACAGATTTCTGCTGAAGTCCTGAAGAAGAAGATCATCCTCGGACTGCTGTTTGTTGCCTCCTTTCGGCGCCATGGCTCAGGTTCTTTCCTCTCAGCTCAGTTTCTCCTCTTGATTGAAAAAGAGACTGACACGTACGTCTTCAGGACCAAGAGAAAGGCCAACGCCGCGTCAGCACAACCGTAAGACCGCGTTTGCCTCGCGGTGGCAGCCCCATCTAGCGCTCCGGAGTGCAAACGCACTTTTTTTGGTTTAGCAAATTCTTACACCGGAGCGTTGTTAAGCCAGTTGTAAGGGGCTATATCCACGTTTATCGCGCCACTTTAATAGCTCAAATAATCAACAACTTTTTTATTCATTCTTTAATTATTCAACTTCGCTAATACACCTTCAGCGGGCACTGTGAGTGAATCAGCCAATCATATCAGACCTCAGAAATTGTAAGCCAATCACATCAGTCTTCTGAAGCTGTAAGCCAATCATATGAGAGTTCTGAAGGTGTCTCTAAGCCTCTTTCTGTTATAAAACCGTTAAAATCAGTTTACATTTATGTGAGTTCTGGGAGAATTTTGGCTAAAAGCTCACAAAAATAGTAGTTACAGACCTTTTTCACAAAGTATAATTTCCAGAGTTAAATAGTAAATAGTTATAGTGATTATACCTACAAAAATGCTTTTAGATAGAATATGTGATCAATTTAAATGTCTTACATAGTTGTTTACTATGCTAGCTAATTATGTTTACCTGAGGTAACATTAAAACTTAACTAACCGACAAGACAACCATTTATATAAACTCCACAGACAGCAGAGAAACACTCAGAAATGGAGAAAAATAACCTTATTGACAGCTCTATATTATTTGACTAATATTTCAAAATATTTACACCTGTATTTGCTAACTATATTCGTGTTTACAGTGAGGTACTGTTAATAAGGCCACACGGTGTTTATTATAACCAGAGGTGGGTAGAGTAGCCAAAAATTGTACTCAAGTAAAAGTACTGTTACTTCATAATAATTTGACTCAAGTAAAAGTAAAAAGTAGTCATCCATATAATTACTTGAGTAAGAGTAAAAAAGTGCTTGGTGAAAAAACTACTCAAGTACTGAGTAACTGTTGAGTACCGTCCGATTTATTTGTTAACACAAACATTCAATCAGACAAAAATACATCTTTAGGCAAATCAGAGTTCATCCAATCAATAAAATAAATTTAAATTAATAAATTAATTACAAAATAGCTTAAATTAAAAGAATCCTGGTAAATTCAAGCACTTCAATAAAAAATAAATTAATATAATAAATAAATAAATAAATAAAAAAATAATTAAGAACACAAATTTTTCACAGGGCTCTGCAGGCAGAACTAAAACAAGGCAGCCCATAAACTCTCAAACTGTGTGTGTGTGTGTGTGTGTGTGTGTGTGTATGTGTGTGTGACAAATCAAGCAGAAACTTTCACCAAAGAATCACTCAGTGATGTTACTATTAAGCTTCAACAGTAGTTGGTTCTCAAGGCTCTTGCAGTGAAGCTGTGATTGTTTAGCAGAGAACAGGAGTCCTGCATGACTGAAAAGTCTCTCACAGGATGCAGATGCAGGAAGACCTGTGTTGACTTTGAGTGACAGCTTCTTGGTGTGAGGAAAGGTGTGGAGTAGATCCATACCTGCATAATGTAGCTGCTGTTTCGCGCTTTTTGTAAAGTAAACATGCTTTAAATATGAGGCCAATGGTGTTCCTCCTCGTCTGCATTGCCGACCGCTGATTCTGACATTTTTCTTCCGTTTGCTACGACTGTAAATTGTAAAGCTAACACGTCCCACCGCTGAGATTGAGTATGGTCACGTGACGAGACTGCACAACTACATTTGATTGGTGAAACATAGTCACATGGTAGAGCCTTTGGAAGTCAGTCTCTCTGTTAAAATAAAACGCGAGGGGGATAAAAATAATGACGCGTAGAATACATAAGAGGTAAAAAGAAAAAGGGGGAGCGCAAAATAAAATTGTCTC
>BRDA01012185.1:8981-19698 GCA_036984385.1 Crenuchus spilurus
GTTGTTGTTGTTGTTGTTGTTGTTGTTAGAGAGCATAGTTGTAGCAATATAGACATATTGTTTATCATTATAACTGAAGACTTTGCATTTGTTTCAAAGTTGCTACAAGGTTTATTCATTATCTTATTAAACCTGTCTGAGGGTGTTTCAGACACTCTGATGTAGTCTGACATGCCTTGACTTTTTCACAAATTACATCCATTTAAAATTATATTTGTCCAAAGTGTTACACAGGCTTTTATTCAGCACAAACTCAGCAACAACGGTGTCAAAACAGTAAGAGTGTCATAAATCTATATTTTGATTAAATCTGCTCTAAACTTAGACTTTCCAAAAATCTATTTTCAGATGTGCTGATATATTGTGAAAAAAACACTCTAAACATTTCTAGACGTTTGAGCTCAGAACTGAATAAACAGAGGTGTTGGCTACACACTGCTCATTACAGTTTTTAGACATTGTATGTGCTTTTATTTCTAAAATTTAACTAATGAGATTTGATGTGTTTCACTCATTCTGTGGCTCCTAGATTTAATATTTGAGATGTGAGGTGAGTCTTTTGTTCAATAGATGTTTTTGTTCACGTCCAGATTCCACACATACCAGGGCCACTATTCCACCAATGATATGTCCGGAATTACCATGTCATTATCATATGAATGAGGGAGTTCATCTTTTGGCAGTCTTTCTCACAAACGTGTCTCTGCTTATTTAAGCTCCTCTGACAAGAATCTAAAAATATGTTTGGATTCAAGCTATATATATTTGAAAAGTAGACTCTTTAAAGTTTCCGGGGTATGTTTAGTTTTATTTCTAGAATAAAAGTTCACAGACTTTATATGGAATTTTGCATATGCTCCTGCATATGGGTCCACCGACTCAAGAGGGTTAACCTAAGCAATTTATAAATAAATTGTTTTCTTTATGTAAATGCTGACACCTATATATAATGTTTGCTAAGATCAGTGAATTTGCATTGCTGTCCTCCATTGATTCCTCTCTGCACCCCAGCTGCCTCCTGAGGACGTGAAGGACTTCTTGGAGCAGATGGCTCTTCCCAGAGCAAACCGAGGCTGGGAGTTTCTGTTGCCTACTGACCGAGACTTTGTCAAGAAGCACCCTGATGTGGCTCAGAGACAGCATATGCTTTGGATGGGCATCCAGAACAAGTATAACTGAGATTTTAATTCAGCTTTAGCATTTGTGTTTTGCATTCTGTTGTGAAAATGGTTATTTTACATTTTTAATGTTGTTGCAGGTTAGAAAAAGTTTTCAACTTCACAAAGGAGGATTTTCTGCCAAAAAAGGATAGTAACACAGGTATTTATTTACTCTTAGTATGTTATTTTCTCCACTTACAGCTGATTAATGTTTGATTATTCTTACAACTTGAGCTTATTTGTGTGCTTTAGAGCTGCTGCATGTTAGCGGTGAGCAGCGTCTCAAGGCGGCTCGAGAGAATGCTCGGGAGCACCATGCGTCTCTGAAAAAGGACTTGGATGCCCGAAAACTGAAAGCATCTTCTATTTCATCTCCCAGTGGAACTGACACAACCGTGCAAATAAAACAAGAGCCTGTGAGTGATTCTGAGGAGTCTATGGACACATCCAGTGCTCTCCCAAATGGTTCACTCAACGGTTATCCTTCCACAGACTCTCCAAACTCAGACCCCCACTGTGATCACGGGGCTGGCCAAACCTCTACCCCAGAGCTCCAAGAGTTTGTACGGAACACTTTCAGAAAGCACTTTGTGCTGTGTCTCAGTGAAGTCAAGCGGCTGTTCAATCTACACCTTGCCAGCCTGCCTACAGGCCACTGTGTGTTTGGCCACGTTACAGACCGCATGCTCCAGGACACGATCCTCCACAACCACTGCAAGCAGATCCTTGTGCCTGTGAGTACATATAAAGGTCTTGATTCGTCAAATTTGAAGCAAGCGTGCATAAAACCATGCACATGTGACTGTTTTCTTAAGGCAAAATAAGCAGAAATTAAGAATAAGCCTTTACCATCTTCTGTTTTCACAGTTCTTGGATGTAATTGGAGGAAGATAGCAGTTTGTAGTTGGCACGACTACTTGTTCGTGTGTTGCCTCATCCAGTTTTGTTTGGGTTTAAGGTGTAATCCTGGATTTAGGATATTCAGGGTAGGGCAGGTCGACGTTATGTAATTGCTATTAATGGCGACAAAGCCTATTACTGTTAACACTGGCATAAAGCTAGGGAGTGTCCCTGAGACGCTTCAGAGTTGTGTCCTTTTGTATGCATGTTTGTTCTTGGCTTTTACTGAAATCCTTGAATGGTCTTACTCAGCACTTCACAGCTTTAGTTGAAATACTTGCAGTTGTCTTGTTTTTTTGGAAACCACTTCTGGGTGTAGAGATTGTAGAATTTGTTCTTGTGATAACGACATGGCCCATATGAAGAAAAAGCTGCTTTTTAAAGTGATGTGTTTTTGGTTACTATATAAAATATGACCAAGGCTTCGTTCCCTCTTGCTAGGGCTGCAACAAACGATCATTTTTATAGTCGACTAATCACCGATTATTTTTTACGATTAGTCGTCTAATCAGATCATACGATAATTGAATATAAAACATACAGCTTATCGCACTAGAATGCAGCCGCTATTATATAACCGTCATTAGATTTCAGCTCTATGCTAACTAAAAATAAAAACAATTAAGATCATAGTTCATTAAACCTTTAATGAAATATGCAGCTTGTTGCAACAAACAATTATTTAACTGTTCAGCATAAAGTGTAAACGTAGCACTGAAACGTAACGTTAGAAACGTTAGCATTGCTATTCAATCACATGACTGTTATAACGTTACAGAAAACACATGAATGTGTGCTAAGGCTAATAAATCAAATTGTCACTGCTAATGTTAACTTTTACAGCTATAAATATGAGTAAGCAGCAAGTTAACTCTCTGTTTACGCTAATTTTAGAAGCTAACTAGCAATTTAGCTTACCGAGATGATGGTCCCTCTTCGTCATTGTCACAATCAGCCACTACAGGCTTACTTTTCAGGTGCTCGTGCATCGCAGTTGCAAATATGTATATATATAATGTATATATGTATATATATATAATGTATATATATATATATATATATATATATATATATATATATATATATATGTATATGTATATATATATATATATGTGTGTGTGTGTGTGTGTATGTATATGTGTGTATATGTATATATATATATATATTTGTTTGTTTGTTTTTTTTTTGTTTTTGTTTGTTTTAGAGCAGCCACACTGATCAGGCTGCCTGAAGATGTGCCTGTAAATGTGCCATTTTTGAATATCCGCCTTGTGATCGTGTGCCAATTTTTAAAAAATGCTGAGTACCTAAAAGTTATTAATTTGCATATCAAATAATCAGTCCCTGACTACTCTTGACTTGTATCATTTCTTCTGTGCAAGTTTTTTTGTCTTATCTGTGGCTATTTTATTTTTATTCTACACTCTTAAAAGAGATGGTTCTATAAGGGTTCTGTAGTAAATAAAATGTTTTTATAAAGAACCATGAACACTCAAAGAACCCAAAGAGTTCTTTACATGGTGAAAGGGTTCTTCAGATTGATGAGGGATGTGCTGTAAATGGTTCTATATAGAAGCCTTTTGAAAATGGTTCTATAGCACCAAAAATTCCCTCTGATATTACAAGCTTGATATCATTACTATAGCAGAACCCTTATGGGGCTAAGAACCATCTTTTTTAGGTATGTAGAGCACCTTGGTTAATGATTTTTAGTGTAGGATTTAGGGATTTTGAACACCTTTATTATAAAAGTATAGAACTATTAATTTCACATGTTTTTTTTACATTAATGTGTTTTTGTATCACTCATGATTACATAAAGGATGCCCCCAAAGTTTTTAAAGACAAATTTAACAGAACATGTTTGTACTAGCTTAAACAATATAAATATAATTGCTGGGCTGTCCAGTGTATTCGTTACTGAATTTATAGAGAGGCACCTAATGAATGTATCACATCACTGAATATATGATGGTGCTGAACTGTTGGTGTGTGAACTAATTTTTATCTCCACTCTGCAGTTTCCCCCTCAGAGCAGTGCCAGCGCAGATGAACAGAAAGTCTTCGGCTTGTGGGAAAGTGGTGAAACCTTTGATAAGGTAATGACTCGCTTTAAAACTTTTTTGTGTGCTTGAATCTTCTTTATTAATTTCTGGTATTTTTTTGCCAGTTTTCCCCTTCCAATGTAGTAGTAGAAGCCAATTAACCCATCCCATCCACTAGGGGGCTTTCCCCATCACTTTGCACTGTGCCTGACTCTAGGAGTGTGAAGACAACCACAAGCCTCCTCTGTTATGTGTGATGCGGCCACTTTTCAGCTTTCCACTGATACACCGTCACTGGGGAGCCAACGTGCTCGGAGGAAAGCGCAGGATTCCCAGCTCCAAATGGACCAATCAGTAGACGCCTGAGCCAGCGGACATTGCAATGTGAATGTGATGGAGAGTGAGAGCGTCATCTACCAGCCCAGAGAGCACTGCCAATTTTTGCTCTCTTGTGCCCCGACTGTTGATGGCAAACAGTATGACTAGAATTCAAACTTGCGATCCTCTGGTCATAGTCTCAGCGTCTTAGCCTGCTGAGCCACTTGGGGCTAATTTTCATTTGTACACGTTTATACACATGAATGTTTAATAGTGGTTTAAGAGTCATGTGATCATGCAAAATGACCCAGCTCATCTTGTCACTAATATGTGCCTGATTTGCTGATGTTAGTCTGTCATTTGGTTCTTCTTGCTTTCATATTTGCATCATCTTTCTAGCTCTGGTAACCCGGCAAATTTGTATTTTATTAGTGATGTATGAGCTTAAAACACGAACTATCTGTAATGTCTGCTCTTTTCTTTTTTCCTGTCTAGCATCGACAGATTTTGTTTGAAATCTTCATGAAGAACTACCGGGTTAGAAGGAATGTTATCCAGGCTCGACTCACGCAGGAGCTTGGTGATGCTGTCACCAAATCTGATGTGGACAAGCTGCTCAAGGTATCAGTATGCAGCAGGCATAGCATTCAGCAGATGCACTAAATTCTCTTTCATGCCCTAAGAGTTGTTTCATTTCTGTTCTAGGAGTGCTGCATCAGCTTGGGGGGGATGTGGTACCTGAAGGGCACAGTGCAGTCCTGACAGCAGGGGAAGGAGTACTAGGGGATCCTGTTAATCAAAAAAATCTCCCTTTGATCTTGGTGAGAAGGGAGATGGAGCAGCAGACATCTTGGGGGGCAAAAATGGTGCAGACACGAGAGTCTGTCACCACCCTCTGCTTGCAAAGACCAGGCAGACAGAGGGGTCCATCTGCTGCTCCAGAACATTTGCTTTTGTTTACCTTTACAGACACACAGACGAGCGTAGCCAAAATCGGAGCTTGTGGAAGCTTGCAGAACACCTCACACAATAAAAAAGGGCTGGAGATTCACATGATCCTATGGAAATGTTTAAAAACACGGGGGAAGGTGTGTCGAGGTATACGGTAAAATTTTAGTTTGAACACAGTTTAGCTTTCTTTAATTTAAGTGTAGATGTTACTAATAAACACGAGGAGACAGTCATAAGACATTGTTTGTGGCCTTTTACGTTTTTTGGCCTTTCCTAACAGTTAATTTACTGAGAGATATAATTGGTTCTAACTTTGTGTTGCAAAAACAAATGATGGTTGAGGAGTTGTAGCTTTTTTATTGTACAGTCTGAAGATGTAAAGATACTGTACCACAAAGGAAAGTGTACGAGGCCACTTTACAATTTATCTAAATGTGTCAAAGAGTGAAACTGAATTCAGCAGTCAAATGAACACTTACTCTATGCACATCTGTACCTTAGCTTTCCTTTATAGTGTTTACGTCCATCCTCAGAATAACAGAAACAGTTGAACCAAAGCTCTGAATCTGTGACGATGGCTGTAGTATTGACTGGGCTGCTTATGGAGATAAAAAGAATTATTTGAGAGATGTATGAATGATTAGAACAGTACTAGCTAATTCCTCTGGGGGGGGGGTTGCTGTGCCATTGTGGAAGGTTTGATGGGCTTACTATTGAGACATGGAGAGAACACTTTCTGTGGCCTTTGAGACTTTAGTCCCTAAATGAATGTTAGGCTGCTGGGTTACCTAATGCTGTGATTCCCAGTTCTGCTCCCAGGGACCCAGACATAAATTTTACAGCTGATTAAAGGAAAAATTCACAGTTTCTACGTATACCACTATGTACTCTAATTGCTTTTTAGAACACAAGCTGTTAATGTTAAAAACTAGAGCTCAATAGTCACCGAATTACGCCGGTCTAGTTTAGATGTGTTCTGTAAAAGTGTATCACCTAAACTTCTCTCAACACAGGTTTCGCCGCCTAGCTGATCGACCACGTGAAGTGCTGTTGCTCCCCAACAGCAGGATTATTAAACGCTAGACCTGGTGGATTTTAAACTGACCAAGGATGCAGATTCAACTAATTAAGTACTGAGATTTGAGCCAAGCAAACGTAGGATGGCAATATACATTTCATTTCACACTGTTGCTGTATTCTGAGGTGAAACCTGTTGGTTTGATGGACAATGCCTTTGCTGCTAAAACGTCTTTTTGAAACTTTGAAAATGTGTTTTTGTTTCCAAATGAAAGTCCCTCTGAGGGTCAGTCATGTTTGGCCTCAGTTCATTTTTTGTGTATCTGTGAATTGGTCATATTGGGGGTTTTCCAAATCAGTATGTCTCTGATTAGCCAGATAACTTAAAATGGGAAAAGAGCAACAACATATTCCACTTTGGGCTTAAGCTATCTGCCTAACTTGGAAACGCTGTTTGGTGGAAAACCTCCCAAGCAGTCACAGGTTCTGGATGATGATTGCTTTGAACAGGCAAGTGTGGGATTGTGTAGTACTGAAAACGATATTCTGAGTGACTCTGAAGTGCTTTGTAGGACGAGAGAAAGTGCCTCTAAATTATTCAGGGGAATTATTACCATTAGATACTTTTTTGTTGTGACGAACAATTTTTAATTTAATATCTTGCCCCTCTTCCTCCCTACTTTTGCTCTTAGAACCTGTTCATCAATTTTAAGCATTCCATATAGTCCGAAACTGTGTCTGCAGACACTTTAGTCCAGGAGGGGTTTTGACACAACATGGAGGTCTGTTGTTTTATTTGAATATCATTGTGCTCAATAAACAATGCAGCCAAAATGTTGCTTCCTTTGTTTTGATTTAAGCTTCTGCTGCCGTATTAGTTGACACAAAAAATTCAATAACATGCGATATACAACCTCAAGAAGAAGAGGGGATGGTATGGGACATGCAAATAAAACAAGTTACAGGCTGGAAATGCTGGAATGGGTGTACAAATGAAATTAAAATTGGACACCACTTCGAGTGCTTCTTTTTTTTTTTAAGATGAACCAATTTGCCAATATGATTTTCACACAAAGGTATTTGACCTCCTCATTTAACCCATTTGTGCAGTGAAACACACACAATGTGAGAATTTGTGTTTGCATCCCAAAGCGGTGGGCAGCCCTTATCCAGTGGTGCCTAGGGAGCAGTTAGGGGGTTAGGTGCCTTGCTCAAGAGCACTTGAGTCATGTCCTATCTGGGGATCGAACCAGCAACCTTCTGGTCACAAGACCAGATCCTTACCACTAGGCCATGGCTGCCCCCCTACATAGTAAATTAATACTCAGTCATCCAGACTATGAAGGAAACCTAGTGGCTAAGGATCTGGTCTATTGAGGTCACCGGTTCAATCCCAGGGCAGGTCACGACTGAAGTGCCCTTGAGCAAGGCACCTAACCCCCAATTGTAAGTCGCTTTGGATAAAAGCGTCTGCTAAATGCCTCAAATGTAAATGTATAAATCATGTAGTAAACTTAAAAGTGTTCAACAAACCAAAACGTTTTAGATTTTACTTCAAAGTAGACACACAACTGATGTCTCAAAAGACATTAAGAGGCAATAAATGCACGTCATGAGCTCTTGACAAGACACAGCTGTTAACTGAAAGCCATTCCAGGTGACTACCTCATAAAGCTGACTGAGAAAATGCCAAGAAAGCTGTGCAAGAGGTGCCTACTGTGAAGAATGTCAAATATAAACATATTCTGGATTGTTTACTTGTTTGTTTATTAAATAATTACATATGTGTTTATTCATAGTTTGGGTGACTTTAGTATTAATCTACAATGCAGAACATTTTTAAATCATGAAAAACCACTAAATGTCCAGAGGTTGTCCAAACTTTTGACTGGTACTGTATATTACGTTCATATCGTCTGCAAGGAATTAAAAGTCAAAGTAAATGTAGAAACATTGCAGCATTCAATATTTGTGTTTTCATTGTTGACCCAACTTCTGATTTCATGTAAATAAATAATTCACCAAATGATACTTTGGATGTTTTATTCAGAATTACAGATATTTTAGGAACAGGATGATACATATAGTCTATTGTGATTATTTAAAGTAATGCTCCCGTAAAGTGTCACCTTTGCACAAAGCAAACGTTCTGGATCTTCACAGCTTCCTGGAATTATGAGCAAGTCCATTCATGCTTCCTATGTTGTGTAATATGAGTAACAATTAAAAAACGTTTTCTTTAATACTGATTTCAATGTTTCAAATCCTATTATGAACAAATAACCACTAAAATCAGAAAGTTGTCTTATGTGAAAAAGTCAAAATGAGTGACTTCAAAAAGTAAACAGATGCTTTGTGATGATACAATGTGTCCAAATGTTTGTGGACACACCCTCTAATGAATGCTTTCAGTTACTGTGAGTTGCACCCACTGCTGACAGATGTACACACAGCTTGTCTAGTCTTTGTAGAGAAGTCCTGCCAATACAATAGGTCTAAACCTGAACCTATTGGCATCATGTCTAATGCCAGGCGTGGGCTAGAGGGCCCAGCATTGAGCTGTGGAGCAGTGGACCTGTGTTGTCTGCTCCGTCTGGTACTTTTGGGATGAGGTGCGGAGGTGATTATCCACCTCTCGTCACTGAATCCAATCAAATCCTCACAGCAATGCTCCAAAGTCTATTAGAAAGCCTTCTCTGGACAGTAGAGACAGTTACTCCCAACAAAAGCAGGACAAACTCTTAATACCCTTGAATGCAGAAGAAGCAATGGCAAAGTTAAAATAGAAACGTCTAAAATATCGTTACCTCAAAAAGTATGTAAATATATGATTTTGCACAATTTGCCAAAGTGTAGACTATATTAATTAAGCTAGTGTCCCTTATACACAGACCCAGTGTTCAGAGAGTGCTTGATTGTACTGAAATCCACATTTGGAGGCTTGCCAAATCCTTGTAGAGGACAAATCTAAGAGGCTTGTAGAATACCCGCCTCATGACGTACTGTATTTAACTGGACTTGCCCCAGTTCTCTTGTAGGTTCTCTTTACTTCTTTGGATACAAGTGAAAATCTCATGAAAGAGGATTTTGTATTCAGGTAGTGGACCACTGCCTTGTTTACTGACCCCCACTGAGTGTGTTTGCTTGTCTGCAGGTGAGGCCAAGTGCTGGTTGACCATGGCTGTTTGCACAGCTTTGTGGCTCTGTGGCTGTGGCTCGTCTTCACAGCGGCGCAGAAGGGCATTGTATTTCCTCTGCAGGGCACTGTACTCAGCGTCCACTTCGTTTAGCAAAGAAATGCCCTGGTTGTATTTTGCCATTTCTGAATGTCCCCTGCAGGCATTAGCATGGCCCATGTCCATCAGGCCACCTTCCTCACTGCTGTTCTCCCTCAGCTGCCTCTCGCTCCTGCAGCGCTTCAGCGTTCGGCTCCTCTGCCACACCTCGTCCGCATCCTCTGAGGGGAAGAACACAGTGTCTGGCAGCAGCACACTGTGGGCACAGCTGGTTTTGCCTGAGGCTGATCCACAGCGCCACAGCTGCCTGAGCTCCTCCACTTCAACCTCTAACTCAGCCAAGCGACACTTGTAGCCTTTCAGCAGAGCCATGCCTGACTCCAGCTCACTGACCTCCCGCGCCAGAGCATCAGCGTCCTGCTCGGCAGCCTCCCTCAGGGCACGCTCTGCATTCAGCTGGGCCTGCAGCGTCTCCACAGAGTGCCAAAGGGCTGAGTGCTCCTCTTCCCAGTCGTTCTCCTCTACGGAAGGAGTGCTTGCAGAAACAGAGTGCTCATAGGGTGGGAACCTGAGAGAAGTGTACAACAATCAGAAAGATGAATATTGACTTGCCATACAGTGACTTGAATATCTCAGATACAAAGTTGTCAAAAGTATTGACATTCATTACTCAGGTAGAAGTATAGATACTAGGGTTTAAAAAGACTTTTATAGACGTTGCAGTATCAACTTAAGCTTTTTACTCAAGTAAAAGTACAAAAGTTCTGGTTTCAAAACTATTATAAGTATAAAAGTAAAAGTAATGTAAGGAAAACAAATGCCAAAACTTAGGCTGTGCCACAGGGGCATATAGTGCACTACCCCACCCCCCACCCCCAAAATTAATTTTTCTTAATGCCGCAATGACTATAGTGTTATATTAAAATGGTAGTGTTGACATTTTTTAGGATGTACTGGCTACCTGTTTCAGCTGCATATATGCCCCTTAAAAATGAAAACATTTTAGTCATTTCAAATACCATGGTAACCCTACTTACGAGTTTAATCCGTGCAGGAGCCGAGCTCGTTAGCTGGTTTGCTCGTTAGCTGG
>BRDA01012185.1:22061-35929 GCA_036984385.1 Crenuchus spilurus
AAAATATTAGATGTTGGCACCTCCACATCATTGTGTTCAGTTTTTATTCACAATTTGTTTAGTGTCCCAACTTTTTTGAAATCCGGTTTGTATATTTATCATTAAAGATACATTAATATATTATTACATGTTATTAGTAAATATTTAATATGCGTAAATATTTTAAATATAACAGTTAAAAGCATGTAGCATAAAATTATCACCCAATCCTTTTCAGTCAACTTCACTCCAATGCATTACCACCAATTTTGCACTTATGTTTGGACTGTATGGTCAACAGACCTCGTTTACATAAAATTATGCCTCATTTCTTAGTAAAAACAAGCCGAAATCCTTAATTATGTTGACAATAGTACAACTTAGAGGCATGTAAATGGACGGCTTATCACAGACTGGTAGACGCACACACAGACAGATTCAAATATTAAACACTGTTTGATGGAGTGACAGTGGGGACAGCCAATCACACGTTAGCAAGAAACGGGAGAGCCAATCGATGAGCTTGTGCGCGGTCTAAAGTCTAACAGCCTTCAGACTGAGATTCCTATTGCTTGACTCGTCTCCTTTTAATACAGCATAATGTTGTTTTTGGAAGGTAAAAACTACAGGGGACCAAACCTGCCTTTTTAAAAAGCGAAAGCGACATGTCCCATCCCACCCCCAAATTATGTCCGTGCCTTCAGCTCATGAAGTCCTCTTTTTAAAAAGCTCTACCGGTTTGGCTTTACATACATGTTTTGTTTGTAAATGTCGCATTACTTTGGATGTTTTCATGCCCAGCACTTCATTACAAATAACACACTGAGGTTTCTGTCCGTGTTTGTCCTCAATGAACGAAAATCCACATTTCAAATGCTCCAGGTTATATTTTATTATGTTTTGCCATGCAGCCTCTGATCATCATCACAAATTTAAAGAGAAGGGTAACGGGCAAACAAATGGTGGTTACCATGGCAACGAGAATGCTGCACGTGTCTTCAAGATAAACGATGAGTACATCATCAGATAAGCTTTAATTAACTAATAATTTTATTTTTAATTGTTTTAAAATTTATTTATTTATTACAAACTGTCCGCGACCCACCCAGAACGTGTCCCACATCCCACTTTTAGATCACGATCCACCAGTTGAGAATCGCTGTTGTAAAGGAGAAATCAGCACAACCGAGTCAGATTTGAAATGGAAACAATCATCCAGGCTCAGTCCTTGTCCAGATGTGATGACCAATGTCTTCAAGTAAGCTCATGAAGAACATAGTTTTAACACTATTCACGTAATGTCATGTTTTGGTAATATGGTGTATAACACTTCACGGTACGGTTGATGATGAAAACCTAATCCGTCAGGCCTTCAGAGATGTGTGAAAGTGCTCTTCCATCAACGGCTGAAGTCGAATCTAAAGGAAATAAGTGGCCACTAAAGTGATAGTGGTCTAAAACTGGTTTTCTGGTATTGGTCACCATCCCTGCTACTACAAGTCATTTATTGACATTTGATTATCACAGTATAGTGGAATATGACAGACCTTTAGCACTGGCTAACAGATAAAGCTGTTCCCATTGGCACAGCTGTAAATCTCACTGCAGAACTGTGTCTTAAATGTACTAGACCTGTTTATCTGAGAACATCTTTCATCTCCATATCTGAGAAACAAAGGTCACTCTTATTAACACGAACAGGTTGTGAAGAAAAGGACTGAAACAGATAAAGACTAACACACCACCACTCATGTTATCATTATGTCTGTTGCTGCCTCAAGGTCTCCTGGATTTATTCTCTCTGAACTCTTTTTAAAGACTGTATTCAGTCTTCTGTCTTGTTCAGAATCAGAAATACTTTATTGATCCCAGAGAGAAATTACAAATTATTAGTTACAGTTCTCCATTAATATAACAGAATAAGAATAAACAGAATAGAAGAATATATTATAGAGAATAAGAGAATAAAGAATAAAATAATAAAATAAAACACTATAATTATAATAATACATTTATTTACATAAAGTTTTGTTCTCTCCTGCTGTCAGTAGTTTAATCTGATGTTATTTTTCTTACTGAATGCATTGTGTAGCTTTGATTAGATATGATTAGTGTTTTTTAGGTCTTTAACATCCTGTTCAGTCATATATTAGAGCACATTTAAGTCACTATATCTTTTTGAAGAAGGTGTTGAACTTAATACAGTGTGATTGTGCATCTCTACCAATCGATAGAGGTATGTTAGGCTAAAAACATCCACTAGATGTCAGAAATGCAACATTTTTCATAGTTTCAGCAGCTTCATAGTTGCGAGATTTTTTAGTGATGCATTTTGAAAGAAACAACTAAACTATTTAGTCGTCTATTGAGATCTTTGTTAGCAACATTAGCCTCACAGCTCCATTAATAAAGTAGCTAAATTTGGACTCCACACATGTATATATGTGATTAGTGTTAGTACGATTATTGAGTTTGTTGATTTTACTGCACACCTGACCATTGTCTATTAAATATAATTTTACTCTGCATCAGTACTATCAACCCCCCTCCCCCCTCCCCGAAACTCTCAAATGAACCTATCAAAAGCTGTTCCTAACCTTATTTGGGTTGTTGGTGTTTTCAGTGCTTTAACACAAGTGATCCAAAGCTAATTAAGCTCATTAAGAAAGGCTTCCTGAGTGGAAGTGGATGTGTAAGGGCACAAACACTAACGTACAGGACAAAAGCATTCCTAAAGCTTCAGTCCAGATAGTCTGCAATAGATGCCAGACACCCATCAACAAAACTGAGACAATCTGAGCCAATTTTCTTAGTATTAAGATCATCTTAACTATCAAACTATTTAGTGTGAATAGACCAACAGGTCTGGATCTTAGCACAAAAACATTTTTATATGGTGAGGTTTAAGAAGGATCTTCAAGCTATGATGATTTTGGGGAACCTCTTAGTCTCTTCACATTAGACATCAGACTCAGGTCTGACATCAGAGAGAGTCTTAAAATACTTTGACAAAGGTAGACTTTTAACCGAGCACCTCTATTTCCTGCTGCTGTTCTTGGTTGGTTGTGTACATCTGCTGGACAGCCTGCTCTAGTTCATGGTTCCTCTCCAAAAGAGATTTACCCAACTCAGCAGCCAAATGAAGATCTGTGCACAGAAATCAGAAGCAGGTTTATTTGTAAAGCACAAAACATTAAGTGATTTTTTTTTTGTGTTGACAATTTCCAATAAAATACAGCCAATACATATACAGGCCTACAAAACAAAATAAAAGTATACCTACAGTAAATTATACACATTAATGTGCATGTGACAAACCTGTACAATGGAAAATGGAATATAAAAGACTATATTAGTATACAATTGCTGTCAAAACCTTGTATCTCCAAAATGAAACTTCACAAGAGGGAGAAAAAACTTTTACTGGACATCAAAGTAAAGAGCATTTCTATTATTCCAGTTTGCACACAGTGTATCATCTGGCTGCCAAGAGAGTCAGTGATTAATATACACATTAAAAAGAAAGGATGTGGCATCACTGATGTCCAAAGGGCACGATAATAGGGTACCAGGTGAAAGGTGGCAACTGATAACTAAGGAGATGTTCTAGAGCCGCTGCCGTGAAAGAATGGATGTCTTATATACCAAGTGCCTCCCAACAACATAACAGTGGTGCCCCACAAGCCACTGATGCCAGAGGGCAACAAAGACTCCAGCAAGTGGTACAGAATCATCAACACACCAGTTAACCTCTATAATGAACGCAGGAGTGAGGAAAGTGTCAGGGATCACCACTGAGCAAACATGAGCCAAGGGAAGTTATTCCCACTATTAGGTAGGTGATCATAATATTGTGTGTGGTGTGATATACTGTATGTGCATTGCATTTGGTTTGTGTTACATGCAGATATAAAGGTGTTTGATCGTTCTAAAGCTGAAATGATGCCCTTTCTAGCTCCTGTTGAACGTTTGAAATGATTCGGTCTCAGTCTCATTATCTGGCATCAGTATTTAGTTGGTTAACAGGAAGTTGTGCAAACTCAACTGTCATTTGTACAAACCGACATCAAGAAAGACACCCTTATGTGTGTGTGCGTATATATATAAATATAAAAGGGAGTAATCTATTATAATCTATTATCTTTTGTTTAATCCTGAACATAGCTGCAGTGAGTCTCCTACCCCTACACTGGGCGCAGGGCACTACACAATCCTAGCTAAACCGAGGACTGGGAGCCACGCCATAGCTGGGCACACAGACAATTTAGAGTACCCACCTCACCTGACCTTCATGTTTTGGACTGTGGGAGGAAACCCATGCAGACACTGGGAGAACATAGAAACTCCACCCAGATGGGGACTTGAAGCCAAAGACCTGCTGACCACCAAGTCACCCATAAATGCATTCAAATGAGTTGACTGATATGTATTCAGTTGCAGATGAGTAAAGTATATCAACACAGTTCAGAGTTTTCAGTGTCAAATGGGATGCAACTGACCTTTTCACGGAATAAACACAGAATACTGAATCATCTCACCATGCTCCAGGTCCTGGTGGTCATACCACGGCTCTTCCTCTTTAATCTCGAACTCTTCCTCAGATATCATGTCCGAAAGCATCAGTGCGATCACAGGCTGCACGGCAGAGCACACACGTCAGCGTCCTCACAGCACGCGCCCGCAGGTACAGCAGGAAGACCATCAACGTGGCGCGCGCTCTCTGTACCTCTGATAACCGAGTGACGCAGTCAGAGCGCGAGCCGTCTCTCGCGCGCGTGATGTAACGACTCCAGGTTTACCCCCATAGGGCCTGTGCCATTAGCTCACCAATATCTGATCATCACTGAAGTCAGAGAAGTAAGAGAATCTGTCCAGTGAAGATAATGTAAACACAATACGTCTTTGAATCTTCAGCATTGCACACATAAATAGTTAAGTTTTCTAACTCAGAATGGAACTTAAAACTGTTCTAAATAGAAATAAACAACCATATTTACTGTAGACAAATGTGAAAAGTGGTGAAGACTGTATGAGTCTCTATACAAATCTATTACTGTACTATTGGGGGAAAAAAGAGTCCAAAAAATAAAAGAAAATGAAGAAATTGGTAAAAAGAGTATCAGGTCTAAACAATCATCAAATAAAAGTAAAGCAAGTTACTACTACTACTACTACTACTACTACTACTACTACTGCTACTACTACTACTACTACTACTACTACTAATAATAATAATAATAATAATAATAATAATAATAATAATAATAATAAAAGTAGAAATTATTTCAGTCAAAAAGACTATTTTTTAAATCAGGTCCAAACCTACATATAAACCATTTTGTTTGTTTGTCTCTGTTTTGAAATAAATTATCATTTTTTTTATGAATAAATATTTAAGTCTATGTATGGAGATGACGTAATAAAACAACAATACACCAATTCTTCATCTGTTAAACATTGACTCTTCACAAACTGAACTGTAATCAAATGCGGATGTTTAGAGTGCCATCTAGTGGTAAACATTACCAGGTCACATGGGCTGTGTCTTAAACGTGATGGTAGATGCCTTGCTGGCTATGTAGGTGCCTTAGAATGCAGCATCGAGATAGAGGTTTAGAACACATTCAGTCGGTCATCAATACGCTGTTAAAATACCAACAACTTACTGTTATTTTCAAAAACTGACCAAACAGCTTTAAAACGCATGGATATATGTAAATATTGGATTTGGACTCGACTACCTGCCTGATAAGGGAGCATTTCTTTCGTTTCGAACACAGCCAACGTTGTTGTGACGACAACCCCGGAAGAAAATCATCGTCACTCGGCGTTTATGTGGCATAGTGACAAGTCTACACTTCAGCAGTCCTTTAGTAATATATTATTTATTTTACGGATTACTTTCAGACAAGATGTGTCCGTTTAAGCTCCACCACGCCTTCAGGTTGGTTTGTTTGCTTTCAGAGGGTATTTCTTCCAGCTCGGAGAGATTTTACTCTAGATGTTTGAATGGAACAGTAGAGTAAAGACCCTTTTACAACAGCTGCCTTTTTATTCTTCTGACTATGTTTTATCTACAGATGAGGTCACTGTTTTTTGGTGCTTGGGTGGTGTTGTATGTCGTGGTTCTGTTAGCAGTGAGAAGGATGTGGTCTGGGAAGTACGTCCGCAGTCCTCTGGCTCGGGCTGCTGTTAAGAATATGATGACCAGTCCTGAGATTACAGGACAAGAAGCTCAAGAGGTGAGTTTTAATTCTAATCATCCTGAAGGTTTGATGTTCCTTCATATTTCTGATTTAGACCACTTGCATATCTGTAGGGCTTTTTTAGACAGAAAGGGTTTTGACATTTGGGACAGACATTAAGGTCAGCTCAACGATCAGCAAAGGTCAGCATCCACCTGAATGACATATAGTCTGCACCTGAACCCTCACCACACATGAGCTATTAGACATAATAGTTTTTAAAGATGAGGAAGGTATATCAAGTTAACACTTCTAATCTTTTGGAGGAAATGTCCGTGGATACTTTCCAGAGCTCAGAGAATCAGGACCTCAATTTTACATCACTATACATTTAAGAGTTCAAATTCAAGAGGTTTTTATTGTTACCTCAGCTATATACAGTACTGCACATATTGAAATGAAACAATTGTCCTCCAGGACTGGGTGCAACACAGAACACAAGTGCAATGAAAAACATACAATAAATACAAGTCCTATTAAGTACAAACTGCTGGTTGGCAAACTAGACTAAGATGAAGAAAAGATGTAGTGTTGGTCAGTTTGTGGTACTGAGTGATATCTAGTGAGATTCCAGCCTACAGTGTGTGTTTTTAGCAGCAGATCAGAGTTTTCAGCAGCAGTTTTATAGTACAATGTGCAAATATGTCAATGATTTAGACAAATACAGTGATGTGCAGTGATGTGTAATTCCTGAGAGTCAGACTGTGCGTCTTAAGGGAGTCTAGCAGTGAGGGTCAGAATGCTGCAGTATCCTCTACCATAGGGGTTCTCAACCTTTTGCAAGCTTCCCCCCCCCAACACCGGTTCAATGCAGTTTGGGCCCCCCTTCTAAACCCCCCCCATCAATTGATAGTTAGACCTAGGCTAGGTTATTATTGTTAGGCCTACACATTATTATTATTATTATTATTATTATTATTATTATCAATAGTGGTAGGTAAGCCTATTATCATTTCTAGGCTATTGTTAAAATTGGCAGTAGCACCATACTTCTAATGTGAGATTATTTATTTATTTATTTATTATTAAATAAATAAACTTACTTACTTACTATTTAGTGAAACACAGTGAAAAATGCAGGTTAAATAGTTAAGCTAAGCTAAGTGCACGCCTAGCAGTTAAAAAATAACTATCTAGGTCTGAGATAGGAAGTCTTTATAAGCACATGTTTGTGGGGTTAGTCTTTAAAAGCACTTTTTTAGATGGATAACAGCAAGAGCACAAAACTTGAAGAGAGACTGGCATTGACCGACCATGTGTGCGGACGTTTATATAGTAGCACTAACGTCACGGCGGTTCAGAATACTGTTCTCTGTTTTAATTGGTGGATTTGAAATGAAACTGTGTGGTTGATTTGTTTGCGCATTTTAATAATCCAACTGCATACATTTCAAAGGAGAGACGGGGATTTGCTGCATCTCCTTTGTATTAATTGTAAGTGAGTCCGAGATGTTTTGTGATTTTTTTTTTTTTTACCCCCTCCCGTCCCATGCTTGAGCCCCACTGGGAGAGTGTCCATGTCCCCCTGCCTCCTCGGGTGAGAACCACTGCTCTACCAGATGGCAGCAGGGTGAAGAGACGATGTGATGGCTCCTCTACAGTGCTGAGAGCTATCCGGATGCAGCACTTGTAAATGTTTGTGAGAGAGTCTTCTCAGCCACTGATCTTCTCAGTCGTCCTCACTATAGTACAGTATCCCCGTCACTGGGGTATTTTGAACCACACAGGAATCTCCTGTTGTCTCCACTAACATCACTGACAGCAGCCTGCCTTGAAAGTCTCTCATCCGTGTATTAGCCAGTCCAAGACCTGCTTAGCTTCAGATTGGCCTGTTATGTTGTACATGTGCTATGACTGCAGTGGAATGTTCTGTACACATTGAAAAGTTGACAGCTTAATGGTGTCTCCTCTCTGTTTACAGTGGTACAGTTGCTGTCCTGACATGCTTGGTGAGACAGTTCGGCCCCTGTTTGTCCAGAGTGAGTTAGACACGGATACTCAAGCTTTCCTTCAGAGGAGCGAGGAAAAATCTGGCTGGCTTTTCACACAGCTCTACCACTCATTTTTCTCCACCATCTTCAGCCCCATCATCTCAAGAACATCAATTAATGGGTATCTCAGTGTTTTCAGCCACATTTTCCCTTTGTTTTTAGAGTTGGTGTCTCAGATCTTAAATGGCTCTTATTAAAAATGCCAGTCATTTTTTAAGAGGCACACTGGAGTGTTGCTGTCGTATCATTACTCTGTATTTCTCCTGTTAATAGGTTCCTGGGTCGCGGTTCCATGTTTGTCTTCTCACACGATCAGTTTCAGCGTCTTCTTAAAATTACTCCGGACTGGAGAGGAGAGAGACTACTGGACCTAGGGGCTGGGGATGGAGGTGTTACAGAAATCATGGGCTCTTATTTCAGGGAGGTTTATGCTACTGAAGTGTCCCCTCCAATGAAGTGGCAGCTCCAAAGAAAGAACTACAGGTGCTTTCACTTTTATTTCCTGTTATCTTAAGTTTGACCTGACAAAGGGAAGTATTGCCAGTATAAGATGTCTGTTTCAAGGATTGAGGACTTGTACAGGAATAAGTCATCATGGTTTATTTGTGACGATCACAAGATGCAAATAGTATTTGTCCAGAACAAATATATGAAGTTTTTTTTATATAGAGACCCGGGTTGTTAGAGACACTTGCGTGTTATGTGACCTAGGCAGAGATCTCCAAAGCGTGCTCAATTGATATTCAGATGTAACAACAGCAAGCTGTTTGTTTTGGCATATGCTGGATGAAAATGTGCTGCCGACCCCCCCAGAGCATCTAAGCATAAAGAGCATATTATATTACATTAAGCAGTCTCTCTGACTTTAAAGGAGACATTTTATGAAACTCGGCCTTGATCTGATTGATTATAAATGCATTTTTATAATCTGTTACATTTCAGTATATCCAAGGCACCTTAAATGAGGTTCTGTATACATGACTGTTGTCATTTGTCGTGGAAGGCGGTCGCACTTTCTCCCTCTCCGCCCTGTCTTACCCTTCTTGCTTCTCTTGTCTTGTCTACTCAGAGCTTCTCATATTACTGTCCTGAAGAACAAATTATGGAATTAAATGGTCTCTCAACACTATTGACACTGAGAAGTTTGGGTTCGGGGAGCCCACCTGCCCAGATGGGACGTTTGCAGCTGGATATGCGATGGAGTCGTATGCCTGGCTGCACTCTCTCTGGAGAGTGCAGAAGAGGACGTTATTCGGAACACGGACTGGGGTACTCTGCAGATTGGAATAGGAATGCCCTGGTATCGGAAATTAAAGAGGTCAGGCCAGCTGTCCAAGCCCCCAGAAGCTGCCTGAAGATTATACGATGGGCAGAGCTGATGGCTCTCAGACTGTATAAACTTTGGTTTGGATAACAGCTTGGAGGAAAAATCTCAGCTCTGCAACGGTTTGGATTCTTGAGGGACTAATGAATGACTTTAAAGTAACCACCGTAAATTTTGGAGTTATTTGCAGAAAATTTGTGTCTGATCTCCATTTTCGGCTCCCTACCTCGGCAGCTATTTTGACTGCCACCATATCTCCCCAAGGACGTTGCTATGGTTGCTATGAGCCTTTATCCTCCCCAGCGTTCTTGAAGATAAGGGCTGTTTTTGTCTGAGCACCAGGTAGTACAGGGCACTCAGGTTTTCAGCCCCCCCACTGCCCCAACCTCACCAAAACGCCTTTCACATGCTTCATCCCCATGCAAGAGCACACGGGTCTGTGGAAGCGCTGTATTGGCTGCTGTGCCGAATGGCCCCGGATGGCCGATGCTGGAGCTGGACTTTCTCTATCTCTTTACCCACCCCCCCATCCTCCCTCCCAATGACTTGGCTATGTCTATGTGTATTTGTGCTTATGCAAAAAGGTGTTTTTTCACTTCTCAAACTGCCCCAATTACAATGGGACAGTCTGGGAAGATGTTTCTCCTATCTTTCCCAATCTTAATGCTGTTATTTTCAATCTTATGCAATTTTATTGTACTTGTTGCAATGACAATAAACCATACCTTATACCTTATTTCCTTTTTTCAGGTTGTTAGAAATTGACGAGTGGCAAAGGACAGGGTTCCAGTATGATCTTATTAGCTGCCTGAACCTTTTGGACAGATGTGAAGATCCCCTGAAGCTGCTTAAAGACATCAAGGAGGCTTTGGTACCAGGCTCAGGGAGGCTGATCCTGGCAGTAGTACTGCCATTTCAGCCATATTTGGAAATAGGTAAGATGATACGTGAAGTAAGAAACTGACCTATTTCTGCCATGTCCTATGTATTTATCTTCTGTTTTGTTTTTTATTTATTTAAATGTGACATATTAACCCCCAGTTAACATTTGCTTGGGGATCTAAATTAAATGTTGGTCACAATTTAAATTTTTTTATCAAATTACCATCCACCATCCTATCTGCTTAATCCTGGTCATGGTCATGGTGAGTCCCCTACAGCTTCACTGGGCGCAGAGTGGGGCAGGGCATTACACTAACATAGCTAAATCCAGGACAGGGTACCATTCCATCACTGGGCACACATACACACACAATGTAGAGTACCATGCAGGCACTAGGACAACATGGAAACTCCACACAGATGGAGACTCTTACCCAGCACCTCAGCGCTAAGAGGAGAGTGCTAACCACCAGGCCACTGTGCAGCTCTGATCAAAATACCTCAATAATTAATTGCCAGATCACCCTGTCAGGCATTTTAAACAACAGCTGAAGCTTAAGCTACGTGTCTGTCAGTGTCTTAATTGAATTTCCTGTTCCGCCTGCAGTGATGCAGCAGTTTCATTCACATGGTTCCCATAATAACTCTGCCTTACTAGGTACATGAATGTAACTGTTGCAATTTAGGAATGCATCTCCTTGTTGTGAGTTTGTGTGTGTCTGTGAGAGTGAGTGAGTGAGAAGGAATAAATAATGCAATATTCCATTCTTTGCCCACAACAGCTCAGCACCAGTGAAGGCCACAACTAAACTAATGTTTAGATGCAAATCCATTCTATTGAAACAACTAGGGATGCACCGAAATGAAAATTTTTGGCAGAAACTGTACAAAAATGAAACATTTGGCCAAATATAAAAATAAGGTTTTTCATTTGAACATGTCCACAGTACTGGGAAACAGTTCTGGGACATAGAACTTCATCATTTTACTTTGTGTCACAAAATGTGCAAACATGTCCAAGTAAGCTAAATTAGACACTTTTTTTTTTTTAATTGACCAAGAATCAAGTCGGTACATTAGATTGTGTTAGTTACATGGTTTCCATTGTGCATAAACTTGCTGGTTTATTAAAAACATTACAGTTTTATCATTTTGGCACAAGCCTCTGTATGACACAAGTCTGCTTTGGGCTTAGACCTCATTCCTGAATGTCCAACCTACAATATTTGATCTGTGCCTGTTAAGTGGAAACCGTAACTTACGCAATCTAAAAAGTTACCCAATTCAACAACAAATATACACAATGATTTAGTAAACAAAAAACATTATAACATGAGAGAAGATGATAAAATGGGTTCATTTAATGCAATTTATACTATCAATTATATCCACTAAATAGAATTTATAATGCATTGTGTAAATTACATGGAAACCATAAGAATTCATTCCCAGTACTATAGATATGCTCATTTCTATAAATTGTTATAAAACGAGTAACTAAACTCTTTAAGGATTAAGGATGCCGTGGTTAAAGCAGCAGCGCCAGTCACAAATGCAGGAAGGAAGTGGAACCCGTGAGTGGCAGTGTAGGTAGCCAGGAGAGCTAAGGGATGTGATTGGCCAAGTGCAATGTGGAAGAGCGGGCCTTGGGTCAGGTGATTCATGGAAAGCTTTTAGTAAGGCCACATCACCAGAAAGAAGGCAAATGATGAGTTGATTTATTCGTGATCAGGAAGAGGAGGCACGGTGTGCAACAGCAGCATCACAGGCCAAATAAGGCCAGTGGCTTTGCTGGGAGAATTTAGAGAAGCAGAAGATCACTTGGCAAGAACTCTGGGCAATGAAGGCAAGTTGTATTACGTTTTTGCTTGGAGCAACTTATGATGTCCTTCCAACTCCACAAAACCTTGGACATTGGGTGGGTGAAGACCCTAGTTGTAGGTTATGTACAGGGGTTGGCATGCTGAGGCATATTCTATCAGCTTATAAGGTTAGTTTGTCGCAGGGGAGGTATACATTGAGACATAATCAGGTGCTAAGGGTGTTAGCATGTTTGTTGGACAGCAAACACTTGGAGGTGAATGCATTGACGAGTGGCTGTAGTAATAAAGCGATTAGGTTTGTCCGTGAGGGGGATCATAATGGAGAGCATGCACAGGCTTTAAATACTGGTAGATGGGGTGAAGCGCGAGATTGGAAATTGCTGGTGGATGTAGGTTAAAAAACTGCAGGTCCCAGAGTGCATTGTGTTAACTGCACTGAGGCCAGATATGGTGCTGTAGTCTGAAAGTAAACAGATAGTTTATTTCATAGAATTAACAGTTACATTCGAGGATGCAGTTGACGAAGCATTTGAAAGGAAGAAGCTGAAGTATGCGGACTTGGCAGCTGAGGTGAGGGAACTCGGGTGGAAGGCAGATGTAAGACCGGTGGAGATGGGTGTTACAGGATTTGTAGCCAAGTCTGCTACATCCCTGCTTGTGCAGTTAGGCATCAGGGGCCGGAAACTAAGGGCAGCTGTGAAGGATTTATCAGAAACAGCTGAAAGGTCTAGTCAGTGGTTGTGGATGAGGAGAACACGGACTAGTTGGGGAAATACACTGTAGAGGAGCTGTTTTGATGGTTGGTGATGTAGCATGTAAAGACCACAAGGAACTGGTGGCATTGAGCATGCAATAACAGTGCCAGTGGGCCTAGATACAGCCTTAGTCACCAGGGAGGCCAGTGTTTGTTAAGGGTAAGGAATATCTGTAGAGCTAGCTTGGAGGGGGGTGGGTCTGGGACGCCAGACTTCACTGTTGAGCCTTCTGGAGGTGTTGTGGGCTTAATTCAGCGAAACACTGACGAGGGAAGGTGCCTACCTGATGACCCCTGTGAAGAGCTAGTAATGCAGTGGGTGGTTTGGATACTCATGTGATGGGCTCAGTGAGTAATCGTAGATGTTAAGGGTAGCTGGTTGCTGATCGGATCATAAACAGCCACAGCAACCATAGGGTGTAGCTGTAAGATTGAAACAATAGATTTGTGTGGCTGCCAGTGGTAAGAGAGTAGGGTGGGCCCTATGTGAAGCTCTAATGGTTTGGCATAGGATATTTTATATTTTATCTTGTGTATGATTGTAAGTAAAAAAAAAAAAAAAGTCTTGTAGTTAGTCAGAACTGAATGTCTGTTGATTTGACATCATTAGATTTAATAACATGAGTTTAATTGATTATTCTGTGTTTTGTAGGTGCACTGAATGTAGTAAGTAAAATCTGTAAAAGTAGTAAAATAATTTATAATCATTATTACATTGTATGTACGTAGAAGTATGTAAAAGTATATAATAACATAAACAAAAAATATGTTTATATTGTCTTATTAGTTAATTTGAGTACAATAATTTAGATTACTACAGTTTAGTTGTCTGTAAGTCAAGACTGATTGATGTTCTGAAAAAAAAAAAAA
>BRDA01012185.1:35939-53102 GCA_036984385.1 Crenuchus spilurus
TTTATAGGATACGGTTTGGTAAGGCGTATGAAGTCGAAGAAGGAAAGTTTACGAAGCAGTTGACGTAGGAGCTTACATTGACAATTAAGATACTTTATTTGATAGACAAATGAAAGTCTGATGTCGTGGTATAGACCGGAGTCACGTCAATTGTGTTACGTGAGACCCTGGACGTCAAAAAATTGGATGTAGGTGGTCGTTAAAGGTTAGAGCGCGAAGTGGGGTAGATGGTCATAAATTTCGGACACGTACGAGAGGTAATACTAGGGGGAGTGCCTGTTTGGATTAGCGAAATAATGATGTCGGTGAGGAAAGTAAACAGATAGTTTATTTCATAGAATTAACAGTTACATTCGAGGATGCAGTTGACGAAGCATTTGAAAGGAAGAAGCTGAAGTATGCGGAATGGTTTGGCATAGGATATTTTATATTTTATCTTGTGTATGATTGTAAGTAAAAAAAAAAAAAAGTCTTGTAGTTAGTCAGAACTGAATGTCTGTTGATTTGACATCATTAGATTTAATAACATGAGTTTAATTGATTATTCTGTTATATTTGTATAAAAAACAAATACAATAATATATGAAAATGTATGAAGATGCATGTATGTTACATTATTACTAATATTTAATAAAATGATGAAAATGTCTAAAATGAATGATGTAAGTCACGTGGATGTTTTGTGTGTTTAATGTGAGTGTCATTGGCTACAGACACTGAAACACTTCACATTTCTTCTGCTAATTGTGAGACGATCCCTAACACTGCAGCCGCTGAGCACAAATCCAAAGCTAAGCGACTGTATTCTGGCTTCATCATAACAAGTGTAGTTTAGTAAAGGTTGTGCTTGTAGTTTGTTGTCTTCCTCCATTTCACCACCAAACTAACTTTTCTGATGAATTTGTGTTTTGTTTTGGTGAGTAAAAAAAGCACAATTCTGAATGTCCAAAAGGGACATTTAAAATGGCATTAAAAACGTCATTGTTCAGTATAAATTATTTGGTCTTTTCACTTATTCAGCCGAACACTGAAAATGTATCTTTTGCCATTTTCTGCCGAGTAAATTCAGTTTTTGAATATTCGATGCATCCCTAGAAACAACCTTACTGCAACTTGCATGATTAAATGATAATTTTATATTTTCAGACCTATGCAGCCCACAAAACCTGACTGGGGTTTATTGTTGTTTTTGTAGGTTGGTAGGTCACTTGTAAAACTACATAATTATTGAACTTCTGCTCCTAGGTGGAAGGTGGGTGCGACCAAAAGAGCATCTCCAAGTGAAAGGCAAGACTTGGGAGGAGCAAGTAACAAATCTGTCTGCTGACGTTTTCCAGAAGATCGGGTTTGTGGTGGAGGCAGTCACACGTTTGCCGTACTTATGCGAAGGCGATATGAACCAAGATTACTATGTGTTAGATGATGCAGTGTTTGTACTCCGACCTCAGGAATGAAAGTATATGTGTATCATGTATTTGAATCTGCTCATAGATCTACTGTAATATGATTTAAAAAAATTCAACTGATCTCTGCATAATTCAGAATTTGAGAGTAACAAAGTCAGGAGAGCTTTGCTGGGAAATTTAAGTGCATTGTAGAGAAATATACCAGCACATTTCTTTACAGCTGTTGTGATAGGAACCAGGAGTTCTATGTCGGCACAAATACAGCTTTTCTAATTTGTCATACAAGATGGTCAATGAGCATGTGTGTCTTCTGAGTTGGATTTGTAATACTAATAGAGATTAATTGCCTTATAATGCCTTGCATGTACATCTTCACAGTACATTATTTAAACATTTTTGGGCCAAAATCTGAACACAGAACAATAGTAAATCATCAGGGCATAGATATTTGTGAATTATTGGTTTTGTGTGACTTTTAGACATTATACTTTGGATGGCTGATTCTTTTCACTATTACTGCAAACAATTTGACTGAGTATGTTTCTCTAGAATGATGCTTTTCGCATAAAAATACATCAACTTTGTGTACAACTTGATATCCGAGTTATGCAGAAATGTTGCCTTTAAGTATCTTAAAGGGCTCAATTTAAAACTGACATCAATGAGATATACATCTGCTCAGGATAATTGAAAAAATAGTACATAAATGATTCAAACTAATTTAATCTCATTTTATTCCAGTATGGTATTTTTAAAAATGGATTTTTTTGTTCCATTAATCTTAAACATGTTAAAGTAATAACCAGATCTTGTGCAGCTATGATATCTGGTAAGATGAAGCCTAACACATTTTTTCCAGTGAAGTGTGTTATCACATCTTTCCAAACTACTAGTCACAAAATGTTCTTCAGCACTTTGATGACAAACCTTGTACTGTACTGTCATGTAAGCAATCGTTCACCTGCTGTGCTTCCTTCTGTTTGTGACGAGCATGAAAAAACCTGTTTTACTATTATAGGATCTGTTTGAAAGGTAGATATTTTAATGCAGATATTTAGAATACATGATGTATTTATGCACCAAAGTCTAAAATGCAATCTGTTTGTTCATTTGCCTTCCATGTTTACTGTTATTGAAAAACAGTGAACAGAAAATTCCTTCATTTTAGTCATTTCACCTGTTGTGTCTACTATGGATATTAGGGTGGTCCAGCATGAAATTTTTCCCCCCACCATTCAATTTGATGCTACTATTGTGGAAAAATAGAACTGACATTTTTAATCAAGATAAGTTTATATTTGGGGTCAATGCTCAATCAAAAGAAATCTAATTGATTGTAAATTTAACTTTTACTAACAGAAGGTCAATGACTGCAAACAATACTGATTAGTTTGTATTAATTACATCTCACATGTTGAACTGAAGCGTTTGTGATGCTGTTGATGACTCACATACTCAGTAAGTCATAGTGAGCATCGCAGCTCTACTCAACAGTTTAGTTGGTAATGAAATGGTATGTTGTTGTTTTCTGTACTGTTTGTTATGATGTGTGTATAAACTGGTAATAATGGTCATTTTTTACATTTTTTTCCACCACATTGTTGATTCCAGCTGTAGATTCAAATAAAGAGGGTGGGAGTGGGAAATTTTGGACCACCCTAATAGATTTGTTTGTCTTTTGTCAGGAAGCATTTTAAGACTGCTGCTGTAATATTTTTAGCATTTTCAAGTTTATATAGCACTTTTTACAACTGATGTCACAAAGCAGCTTTAGAGATTCAGTAATAACAAAACACAACAGCTCCAGTGAACAAACCAATGGTAGATGTGGCAAAACTCCCTCAGAGCTGGAGGAGAAAACCTTGTGAGGAGCCAGACTCACATGGGACCCATCCTCCTCTGGTCAACTACTGATAAGTTATTAATAGACAGTCATCATATAATCATATGATGCTGTTGTAGTGTTCAGGTGTAGTGATATAGTGACAGAATGTAAGAATAGTAGTAATAATACTAATAATAATAGTAGCAGCAAATAGTCCATATAAACTTTGAGTTTTACTATTTTCAGCCTAAGGACACAGCTGGTGCTGTAATCACTGCCATCTTTAGTGTTAATTAGCAGTTTTCTGAACTCCCTGACAGGCCTATGTTCACTACCATAAAGCAGCTATGCTAGGAGACAAAGTTCGTGATTTGACCAGCTGCTAACCAAACAATTGCATTTAATCTCTTGAGGAGTGTCAACATAATACTACTTTTGTTTTGCAGATGTTTGACCAATTGTATTTGGTTTAGTTCTGATTTCTGTGGCTATACAGAGTTTTTAATTCACGTGCATGTGTAAATCATAGTTACGTCACTGTATATGTCTCTGTATTGAGCTGTATGTCTGCAATATTTATGTGACCATGACTTTTTAAATGTACTCATGTAGTAATCAAAGGAAGGAGAAAGAAAAGTCTCATTAAATTATTAATCTCTGAATTCAATCTTAATCTTTACTTATTTTGGCAGAATGTTCTACTGCTCTACACTTGTGAGATTATTTGTCTTCCATCAAACATTTTATGTACTCTCTCAGTACTAAATTATGTGAACATATACATAAATACATATAAAAGCCAACATTAAAAGGTTAAAAACAACATTAAAAAAGTGGGATGTCAAGGATGGGGTCAATAATATCCACAAAATCTAGAAATTAATGAGTAATCTCCACAGTGATGGTCCAGATTAACATACAACTTTACACTCATTATAATACCCAGAATCCAGTGCTTAAATAAAATATACAAGCCATAGAAATGCATACACTAAAACTGCTATGTTTTTCTATATAAATAATGGGTTGAGTCTTTTGGGTTATTTTGTTGTAGTATTTAGTTTTGTGGGTAGTTTATACTTGGCCAGGTACTGGGTTAGTGACTTTATCACAATATCAACCAAGGCAATGGGTAAATTTTCATTGTAAATCAACAGTACCCGGGTCATCACAGGAATAAATAAATGAACTTTCACAAGATTTATATAGCATTTGATTGTCATAAATTTTCCCTGTCACCATTTTGGTAGGCAAGCTCCAACTCTGCCGTCCATAATTGCAGAGAGTCAGTCTGTTATTTCTTACTTCAAACACTGTTGGTTTACCATACTAGTGCATCTTAAGAAATACGTACCATTTGGAACATTTTCTTTTTGTTTATTATTGAATAAAAAATTTAAACTCATAAATGTTGTATTCATTACACAAAGTGACATATTTCAAGCCTTGTTGCTATTTTAATGTTTGAATAGCAATTTATTCAAATTCCAAATGAAATATTGTAATACTTAAAGATTCTGGATTTTTCAGCTCAGAATAATGTTTTAATGATTTATTTCATTTCAACAGTAGGTGCTTCTCGCAGTTATTTAAATCAATGCTCTTTTAGGCCATAAGAGTCATTCTGTGCTAAAAATGTTTCTCACATGCCGCTGAGGCTGTGTAAGATGTGAAAGTAGCCAATCGCAGGTTCACTCTACTCCCCCTCCTCTATTTCACATCCAGTAGGATTCTGATTTACACTTCATTAGGTGCCTGACTAGAACTGTCTGGATTATATATATATATATATATATATATATATATATATATATAATAAACAGATAAAGAGATTACATTGACCAGTAATTTAGAGATGGAAAGATTGATCAGCTGTGTATCGGTATCGAACAATTGTCAGCCCAAATATGTGATATATGGTTGACTGAGAATTAAAAAAAATCCAGTCAGGCGCTTTTGTCCACTCAGGGGCTTTTCTGCAGGGCTGCAGTCAGTAGTAGCTGAAAAAAGGGGCTACGAGAGAGGTCGTGTCACAGAACAGCAGTTTATACGGACGTGTTATAATGAAAATGGCTGTAATATCGTGAAACAAGTAAAGCGAGAGTAATGTTCTGGGATTTCTTTTATTTACACCAGTAGGTTGGACTCTCGCTAAACTTTCCTGTTAGCTTAGCCCGGGTTAGCAGCTAGGCCCAGTCTCAGCTGCGCTGTTTGTTTAACAAAAACAAGGCGCTGTTTGTGATAAAACTCAATACCGCACACGACTGACAAGTTAGCAGTTTGGGTGACCGGCTGACACACTGGGCGTCTGCACCATTAAATTGCCTAGCTGCTAAGTCTCTGAGAGGAAGTCCCCTCCTGTACTCGGAGGGAATTTAGCGACGCACCGATTTACCGCTAAGAGTGGAGGGACATTAGCGCGTTAGCAGTAATACAGACCTGCAACGAGGTACAACCAGTTATATTACATCTATGTGTGTGTGTGGTCTTTTATTTGTCCCTGGTGTGGACTGAAAGACCTCATACTAATAGGAATGCATGTCAGATCTGTAAAAGTGGGAACATGTCCTCACAAAAAAAATGTGCCGTTTTCATTAACTTTTTTTTTTCATTTTTCAAAATGAAACAAACATTCACATTTGGTTGCTAAGGTTTATGTTTATTTTTACTCAGTATTACACAAGCGAATGGAATGTCCTCACTAGTATAGTCCTACCATAGTGTGTGTGTGTGTTGGGACAGTTAAATACAACTGAGGTTCAGTTTTATGCTTTTTGACGGCGTAATAAGTAGCCCTATGAAAACAGTGCATTATCACCAGTGGTGTACAGTTTAAATTCATAAAGGTATAAGAGCTTGCAGAAATACAATAATTTTGAATAAATGTGTAGCCTCATTAATTTAGCCGTTTATTTTTAATTTATTTTGTATTATTTAATCTAATACATGTCTTAAATGCATTGTTCTAAGAAATTGTAAATCAATCTTATGTTAGTCTTTTATCAACAGTTGTAGATACTGGATGTACTCTAATGATAATAGTAAGACATCCTGAGATGTAGGAAATATGATTACAAAGAAAGAAAGTACTGGATTGTAGCGGCTAAATGTATTGGATTCTTCCATGTTTAATGTGATGTCTCGGAGACATATCTAAGAAAAATGTTGAGATTCAGAAAATCACACCTTGAGGGCTGCTTTCAAAATCACTGAAAATCAACATAAGAAAATCAAATCACGTGTTGATTTTCATCACAGCATCTCAAAATGTGAGCCTGTAGTGTGTATGATCCTCACATGATTGTATGCAATCCTGACAATATCTGGGTATACTGCTGATGATGGAGGATGGTGTCCTAGGGGATCTCCTCCCATACCTGGTCAGGGCATTGGTGAGCAGCTGTATAGTCTGTGGTTCTACTTGGAGGTGTTGCCCTGATACATAACATGGCAAATTTTGTAAATTAAATTCAGGTGTGTAGTGTATTATGCATTAATAGCATAGTGTGTCATGTTCCTAATTTGCTAAAGAGTTAAGATTTTAAATTGGGATGTAATAGTGATGATCCAGGACAAATAGAAAATGTGCAACAAAAGAAATGGATGGAAACAGGAGTCAATATTTGTGACAGACCTTTATTATAGTGTTATAGGTTATAGTGGCGGTGATGGAGTGAGGGTGATTAGTTGAAAGTGATGTTCAGTGATGAATCATGAATCTGCTTTGGCCAAGGATCTGATGCTGTTTTAGTGAGACATACAGTATATAGCCATAGCCATACAGCATATATATATAAAAAAGATGGTTACTTTATTTGCTATATATTAAAGGCACAGTATGTAATATTTCGGGTTATCTTTTAGCAGAATTTAAGATAATCACTAATAAAAATGATTAAAAACACATGTAATCATTATAAACTAAGAAGTCGTTTGATTATTTTACCTTAGAATAAGCTGTTTATATCTACATTGGTCGCGGGTCGAACACCGACTGAGGCCGCCATGTTGCATTGCCGTGTTTCTACAGTAGTTCGAAAAGGGCGAATTGGAAAACCGTTTGTGTTGTAATGACGAATTTGCCACTCAAATTCGATGGCGCTGTAGCTTTGTTTTACTGTTGGCTGACATAAAACAGGAGAAGAAGAAGAAATACACATATACCTCAATAAAACCTCAATAGCAAGAAATACAGGAGAAGCAAGAATAAAGGTTTTTTGGTTTATTTGTTAAGATGGCGGAACATTCTTATGCTCGTCTCAGACAGTGGCTGTTTACCAACACACAGTTTGTACACCAACCTTCACTGACGTAGATTATTAAGCCACCCCCTCTGGTTTCCTCGGACTGCTGGTTACGGTCCGCTCGGAAGAGCTTCTGGCCGGCGAGCTGGAAGGCTGAGTCCGGCATGCTCTGGTTCAGCCATGTTTCTGTGAGAGAAATCACAGTGCAGTTCCTCATCTCCTCAGAAACATTCATCCTCAGCCGCAGGAGGTCCAGCTTGTTGTCTAGGGAGCGGACGTTGGAGAGGAAAATAGATGGAATCGGGAGACGTTTTTAGCGTTAGCCTTTAGCCTGGCTAGGACGCCGCCCTGCTTCTGACGCTGGTCTCATCTCCTCCTCCCGGCCTGTGTTCCACTCCAGCGGGCTGGTGTCCGGAGAAGCCGTAGTCTGCCCAGCTCAGCCCGAATGTTATTATCCAGAGTTGCTGCTTCTGTGGCTAAACTGTCTCTTATCTGAATGAGTTCGGTTTGGCTGTAACTTGGCCGCCTAGGGTGCATGAATTCAGTATCAGAACCAACATAAATGGACATAAAAACTACTAAAACTGGGTAGCTAGGAGCGTGAGAAGCTGCTGCGCAACGTTTTACCGTGAAAAAAAAAAGTTTGATGTGTTTACTTTGTTACATTATCCTGCCTTTGTACAGAAAACAGCTAACATTCACAATAGCACTACTGAAGTGCAGAAAATATGCTCTCTCTGCATTGTAGCTATGATAATTTTACATATTACATTTCCTAAATTTCTAATTAAAATTCATCTTACCACTTGACATATCACTAGCTCTAAAGCTGCTATGAGACATCGCGTTTGGGAGTATCAAAGATTTGACACCTTACGGCCACTGTAGAGACTTCTTTGTGTTTGGAAGGGGGGTTGCTGTGGAAATAGTTTTCAGTTGGTTGCAATATGGACACTAAACCACTCGATGTCGTTGGAACCCACATACTGTGCCTTTAAAAAGCTGGGCGAATACCCCCAAATCTGGTAATTTAATCCTATTTCAAAACAAAACCTACATTGCTCTTTGGCTGAAAAGCTTTCAGAAATTACCTGCCCAAGCATCCTCGGGTGTATACCGAGCTCAGTTGAGTGTCAGGAATCATACCACCCACACTGCCTCTCAAGTCTCCACTTACCAGCAAACACTGGGACAGCCATACACACTAACAATTAATCAGACAAGAGAGTGAAGGTCGCTCTCTCCTGAGTCCTGAATGAGATCAGCAGGATCTAATTAAACATGCCTCTGACTTGATGAATCGTGAGTCTGCTGTGGCTAAGGAGATGATACTGGAACCTTTGCCTGAAACCTTTTGCCTCATATGAAATTGGTTGCATGTGAAGTAGAGGACCAGGAGAGATGGTAATCAGCACTTCAGTCAGTCAGTACATTAAAATACAGGACACATTTCTTTTGTTTTCTCAACAGCGAGTGATTCCATATTTTGTACCTCTATTTAAAAAAAAAAAAAAAAAAATATATATATATATATATATCATTAATTGAAATGATTTTGTTTGAGATATGTTTGTGATTTATAGTTTTGCTATGAAGTAAAAACTGGGTGAACTTCCTCCAATTGTGGTGGTTCCATATTATTTGCCAGATGTTGTATGATGAATTCAACTAAACTATATGTAATTCATTTAAAACATTTTCATGAATTAACACTAGCTGTTCTATGTAATGGATTTTGCAGATGAAATTGAGTTTTGAGGTGTAAAATCTGAAGTCTGAGAATAGTACATAGAGAAACCAATAGAGCAACTAACACAATCACAATGATTGCATTCACAACAAAATTGGCAATGCTTATTGTCCCAGTGACTTTCAGAAATAACCTGATATTTGATTTTCTGTTCCCTGTTCTGTTCTTCTATTACATTTGAACTGAACATTTTTTCTTTTTTCTCTTGCAAGAATTAACACCATCCCATTGAAAGTCTTCCCTGATTCATTGTGCCAGCTTCAAAGAAGACCTCAGGATATACTACCAAGAGGAATATATCACCATGCTGAAATCAGTAGAGATAAAAGAAGAGAAAGTGGAATTTTGTATAACTTCACAACCTTCTGATACCATCCATTGTCATACATTTCACATACAAATGCTAGAAAACACAGAAAAACCATGCAAACATCACTGTTCAGAGTGTGGGAAGAGTTTTAATCGTCAGATTGAACTGCAACGACATCAGTGTATTCACACAGGAGAGAAACCTTATCAGTGTTCAGAGTGTGGGAAAAGTTTTAATCGTCAGAGTAATCTCAAAGAACACCAGCGTATTCACACAGGAGTGAAACCATATCAGTGTTCAGAGTGTGGGAAGAGTTTTAATCATCAGAGTACTCTAAAAGATCACCAGCGTATTCACACAGGAGAGAAACCGTATCACTGTACAGAGTGTGGGAAGAGTTTTAATCGTCAGACTGAACTGCAACGACATCAGCGTATTCACACAGGAGAGAAACCATATCAGTGTTCAGAGTGTGGGAAGAGGTTTAATCGTCAGAGTACTCTCCAAGTACACAAGCGTATTCACACAGGACACAAACCATATTACTGTTCAGAGTGTGGGAAGAGTTTTAATCAACAGAGCAATTTCCAGAAACACCAGCGTATTCACACAGGAGTGAAACCATATCAGTGTTCACAGTGTGGGAAGAGTTTTATTCGTCAGAGTACTCTCCAAGAACACCAGCGTATTCATACAGGAGTGAAACCATATCAGTGTTCAGAGTGTGGGAAGAGTTTTAATCGTCAGATTGAACTGCAACGACATCAGCGTATTCACACAGGAGAGAAACCGTATCAGTGTTCAGAGTGTGGGAAGAGGTTTAATCGTCAGAGTACTCTCCAAGTACACAAGCGTATTCACACAGGAGAGAAACCGTATCAGTGTTCAGAGTGTGGGAAGAGTTTTACTGAACAGAGTAATTTCCAGAAACACCAGCGTATTCACACAGGAGTGAAACCGTATCACTGTTCAGAGTGTGGGAAGAGTTTTAATCGTCAGAGTCATCTCCAAGAACACCAGCATATTCACACAGGAGTGAAACCGTATCACTGTACAGAGTGTGGGAAGAGTTTTAATAGTCAGACTTATCTCCAACAACACCAGCATATTCACACAGGAGTGAAACCGCATCAGTGTTCAGAGTGTGGGAAGAGTTTTAATCGTCAGAGTCATCTCCATGAACACCAGCGTATTCACACAGGAGTGAAACCACATCAGTGTTCAGAGTGTGGGAAGAGTTTTAATCGTCAAAGTACTCTCCAAGAACACCAGCGTATTCACACAGGAATGAAACCATATTACTGTACAGAGTGTGGGAAGAGTTTTAATCGTCAGAGTGAACTGCAACGACACCAGTATATTCACACAGGAGAGAAACCGTATCAATGTTCAGAGTGTGGGAAGAGGTTTAATCGTCAGAGTACTCTTCAAGTACACAAGCGTATTCACACAGGAGTGAAACCGTATCAGTGTTCAGAGTGTGGGAAGAGTTTTAATCGTCAGAACACTCTCCAAGAACACCAGCGTATTCACACAGGAGAGAAACCGTATCACTGTTCAGAATGTGGGAAGAGTTTTAATCGTCAGAATACTCTCCAACAACACCAGCGTATTCACACAGGAGAGAAACCGTTTCACTGTTCAGAGTGTGGGAAGAGTTTTAATCGTCTGAGTACTCTCCAAGAACACCAGCGTATTCACACAGGAGAGAAACCATATCAATGTTCAAAGTGTGGGAAGAGTTTTAATCAACAGAGCAGTTACCAAAAACACCAGCGTATTCACACAGGAGTGAAACCTTATTACTGTTCAGAGTGTGGGAAGAATTTTAATCAACAGAGTGATCTCCAACGACACCAGCGTGTTCACACAGGAGTGTAACCATATCAGTGTTCAGAGAGTGGGAAGAGGTTTATTCACAAGAGTAATCTAAAATAGTGACTATGCTGTACTGAAGGCTTTGTCAAAAAAGCTTCAAACAAGCAATGTGTGAGGGCGAATGGGCAAATGAATTAAACCTATTCTTTATACATTTTGACACAGCTTTCCCTCCTGTTCAACTATGTCTACTGAGCAGTTTACCATACCTGAAAAAAAAATTGATCATTTTCAGCCACCCCATTGTTTAGCAATGAAAAAAAGTCCCATCAAACAGTTTATCACTGCACTGTGTGCAGCAAGTTTAGGCTATTTAAACTGAAGTGGCCGGAATATGAAAAATTCACATTATAACAAAAATAAAATCAGTTTTCAGTGTGAACCAGTATACTGCCCTGCACTAGTTTAAAGGCAATTTATGCACACTGTACCATACAGATAACTTGTGTATGAAAATTGGGCTACTATTAGTGCTGGACGATAAAACGATATCGATTTTTTTCACGATAAGTTTTCCCTCGATGACGATGATAAGCCGGGACAATAGAATTCGATAAGCATTAACGTTACTTTCCATTTCATGTCTAAGCAGCTTGACTGTGAGTTCAGATGTCTAATACTGCTGCTTGTTAGCTCCTCACCAGCACCGCCAAAATGCACTGTTGTGTTTAGATAAGCATGTGATTGGCCAGGCGAGAGAGCGCGAGGTCGCTGTGTGCTCGTCTGTTTGTTTTAGAAGGCGAAGAATGGGGGCTCGCTCTGTGTGTGTGTCAGCGGGAGTGCTAAGCATTAGCCTGTTAGCATGTTGGCTCTCTAGCCTGTTATTTTGGAGTGGCTGCGGCCAACAGCAATCATTGTTAGTTTCAACAATAAAGCGACGACTGTAAATGTCTTTCTCGTCCATCCTTTCAACGCATCCAGCCGGACGCTACAATATTATGTTCTGGCAATATACATTTTAATATTTTTCATGTATTTAGTTTGATGTTTTTAGAAAGATGTGTAAAACTATGACAATGTTAGAAAATGTAATATCATGATAATTATCGAGATTGATCAGTATTGAAAAATTTATCGTGATAAAAATTTTGGCCATATGGCCCAGCTCTAGCTACTATATCAGAGACCTTAAATACAGAGCATATCTGCTGTGTATGATAAGCACAGGTTAGCTTGAGGGAGTCTGGGTTATTGAATTCCCAGTATTAAGTGAGCCTCCTGTCTTTGCAGTCTTTTCTCTCAACTAGTTACTGGACTATTATACCTGTTCCCACCACTGCACCATGATAACACATTAGTCATCACTCATGTTTTCATCATTAATTATAAAGCTGTAATACAGAATTTCAGATGTAGGTTTATAGCGAATGAATCTCGTAATTATTATACAATATTATTTTTGTTTATTGACTAGTGTTGGGAATTTTATCATTTCATCATTAGATTTTATTGTCTCCTTTATTTTGTGGTAGTATAATGATTTATATGAATGTGAAATATAACCAAAATGAGAACTTAAACAAAACTTTAATAAAAAACTTTGAGCTATTTGTTCTTATCAAAAAAACCTGTGTCACTGTCAAGCCCCTGCCCAGGCCTTGCCTGTCTTCATCTTTTCCGTCCATTTTCATCTTCCTTGTTTTGGTCCTACGTCATATCCCCAACCCCCTTTGATGTCACATCACTGTTCAGGTCTGCTCCTTTGTGTCCAATCACAGGCCCTATAAATTCTCCTCTTTGTGTCACAGTTAGTGTCTGTCATTGTATGTGGTGAATGTGCTGTATGTGATGTTTTGTTATTACTAACCTGTAAAACTGCTTTGTGTCAACAGTTGTAAAAAGCGCTATATAAATAAATTTGATTTGATTTGTTATGTGTTTAGTGCTTAGTGAGTTTTTGTTTTTCACTAGTGTTTGTTAATAAACCGTATGTTGAATTCTGATTTTGATTTCTATGATTTTTTGGCTCCATCTCTTCTCTCCACAAAGCCAACTCCCCTTAGAGACTGAAGAGCAGTGAGAAATAGTTTTTATCATTGCATTAATAAATGTTTAGATTTTTTAAGTGTGCATTATTTTTCAGTACATTATGAAGAACACAAGTCATTATTTTATCTCATCTCATCTTTAATCCTCAATACATAAAGTAATTACATACAACTGTTCATAATCAGACTGCTGAAGTTGTACACCACTTGGGTGAATTTTTTGTTAAGACGTCAGCACAAATGGTTACACAATTATTGGTTATAAAAGGTGGTAATTATTTTACACCCCCAACATAGTAACAATATTAACCATGTTAATATAGAAAAATGCAAGAAGCAAACAAATACTTCACAGTTATATGAATCTAAATAGCCCTAAGTTCAGTTTCTAACACAGTTCTGAAGAAAGAGCAGAAGAAAATTACAACTCATGATCAACAATATGTTAACATTTGTAAAATAGTACAGTATTATGAATCATTTGATGGCTCAGTTGAGCCACTACATGGATGATCTACTGCCAACACTTGTTGATACAGCTTGAACTACACCACTATGCTGTTGTTAAATTAAAACTTTGGATGTTCAGCTGATAAAAAGAAATGTCTACTGTGCGATTTTACATTCAAAAGCATTTTGTTGAGAGCATATGTAAATTGCAACATATTTGTTCTTGAACCACTTTGAATTTAAAAGTGGAACTTGGCTCTGTGTGAGTCAGTGAGTTATTAACATTTGTAATGTGAGTTCAATTCCTGCTGAAGCTGTTTTAGTTATGGTTAGAATTGTGAAAAAAACACATCTTTCTTGCCAAATAAATATAGTTAACTGACATTATAAATCATTATAAGGAAAATAACTAAATTAAAAGTTGGCTTTTGTAAATGGAATTCATTATCAACATCAATAATTATTTCATTATTGTTAAGTGTAATTAATACATGTATTTTAATTTAGAACACAGTTTAATATATGTTTTGGAGTTTATGGGAATATTTCTTTGCTATCATTGGTAATAACTGAACCTGTGACCTCTGGTCTTTCATATTGTCTACACCAGCGATTCTCAACTGGTGGGACACGTTCTGGGCGGGTCGCGGACATATTGTAAAAAATAAATATATTTTAAAACCATTAACCCATTTATGCCCAAATTTTTCCCTCACATGCACATATGCAAATCATGTGTTATTAGCAACACTGTGAAATAATCAAGAGTTATTTCCTCCAAAAAAATGAGAAAAGTAGATGAAAAAGTGTGTTTGATATGCTGATTGCTCAAATTGTTTTTTGTTGAAATAAGGGCCTTCTGACAGCAATCACTGAAATGGAATACTTGATCAGGAACTTGGCAAAATGTGATCAAAATATGTTAACTGTGATAGTTGATGGAAAAGTCAGACTTTGTTTGACAGTGAGAAGGTGAAGCTTTAATAGACAGCGAGATCCTCCAAGAGAATACACGAATCACAAACTAGGAGAGCGGCAGAGATAAGCCACTAACTAAAACAGTCAGGTAGACTCAAAGATACACACACGACAGGGGACTAGGACAAAGGTCAGATAAACTAAAGAAACACAAAGTACCAGGTACTATGGTTCTTAGTAAAGCTAAGGCACGGCTCGGCAAGACACTTGGCTTAAACAGATTGTGGCGTTACTTCGCCCAGAGTGAGGAGTGAGGTGCTCCTAATTAGCGTCCTGGAGATTGGCGTCAGGTGTGTTTAGTACTCAGGAGAGAGCGACCTTCGCTCTCTCCTGTGATTGGCCGGTCTCTCTAGCAAGCGTGGTGTTGAGGGTTGCGTGTAAGTGCTGGCAGGTGGAGCACGAGTCCTGACATTAACATTGTTTGTTTATTTCAAATACAAATTGCAACAGCATCACTTTAGTGTAACATGTATTGAAACATTTATTTGTAAACATTTTAAATTGTACTTTAGTGCAAATATTTTAATGTTGGTATAACATTTTAGTACAACATTCACAACAAAATACATTACAGTCAAGTACTTCATTCAAAACTTTAGGAACGATGTAAACTGTTGTGCATACCATTAGGAACAGACCTAATTTAGCAAAAATTAAATGTATTTAGATTATAGGCAGGTATACAGTAATGAGGTACAAACCGGATTCCAAAAAAGTTGGGAAACTAAACAAATTGTGAATAAAAACTGAATACAATGATGTGGAGGTGCCAACTAGAGGTCTGCGTGGGGCTGATTTTTAAGTCCCGCTCCCGCATGTTTTCGTCCCACTCCCGACTGCTCCCACGATAAAAATAAAAAATCGTCCCGCTCAATCAATGTGATTAACTATACAGAGTTTAAATCTTACTTACATACTGTGCTGGTAGAGAAAATGTAACTTTGCAAATCCAGTATAATACAGAACAGTCTTATTCCTTACTGGTAAACACTTTGCATAAAAACCAAATCCATATATAACACACTCCGAGCTGCTGAAGAGATCAGTGTTACTGCACATCTCACAGACGGTAAGTTACTCACATAAACAAATTAATCACATCTACCAACACAGGATGATGACTACATTAATAAAACAATAAGCCAGCACAACACAACTGCATAACATAAACGATATTAACAATGTAACTGTTTTTCAACCGTGTAGATCCCGCAAGTGCTTTTGGGTGATGTTGTCACCCTCGACATGGCCAATCAAATCTACTTTTTAAAATCATGGCCTAATGAATAATTATTAGGGCAGAAAGAGCCTGTGTGTGTGTGTCTGTGTGAGAGAGTGAGAGAGAGAGAGAGAGAGAGAGAGAAAGCAAGTGTGCGCATTTGTGTGTGTGTGTGAGAGAGAGAGAGAGAGAGACTGAACGTCTGTTCATGTGACGCTCCACCAGTATTTTGACTGTATTACTGACTGATTAGCTGCATGATTCTCATAATTTTCTAGACTATTAATTTGTGGGATTTTTCGACATGTATGAGTCAGGAACTCCACTTCCCAACAGGCAGAGCGGGGGAGGCGTGCTCACTCTGCTACTCAGCGCGCAGTCCAAAGGTCAACCTCGCCTGAGTACTGAGTGCGCACAGCTGACACTCATTAGCTGGACTCTATTTAAACCTCCACCAAACACTGCCATGACGCGAAGTATTGCCACTTACTAGTGCCTTACCAAGAGTTTCATTTCTCTCTGTTTTGCCTCATACTTTTGACTCTGTTTTATTAGTTTTCAACCTTGTCTTTGCTGTAGCCCTTGTACTCTGTTTGCCTTAGTCTCTTTGCCTGGTTTTGATCCTTTTCTGTGTATTTTGACTTCGTCTGGCCTCAGCCCTTTTTGGATCCTTTTGCCTTGGGACTCATTCTGTTGGTTACTGACCTTGTGATTATTTTTGTCATCTCTTCTGCCTTCTGTACTCATCTGTGGTATGTTTTGCTGCTATTTTCATTGACTAAGTAAAATTTACATTTTACATTTTTATCCGCTCATGTCTGGGTTCATGACTTTTGTACTGAGTCTGACAGTATGTCTCGTCCCGCTCCCGAGGCGACTGACTGACTGACCAACCGCTCCTGCAAAACACGATTAATTGTGGTCCCACGCCGCAAGATATTGTAACGGGTCCCGCGGATCCCGCTGGAGTCCCGCGGTAATGCAGGCATCTAGTGCCAACATCTAATATTTTATTCAGAATATCAATCAATCAATCAATCAAAATTTATTTATATAGGGCTTTTTACAATGGACATTGTCACAAAGCAGCTTTACATAATCAGTATCAGACATTT
>BRDA01012189.1:4948-18149 GCA_036984385.1 Crenuchus spilurus
AGAAACTCCTAAAATCCGAGCTCTTCAAAGAGCACCTGCTCTAGTGATCCCAAATACTCCCTATGAGTACTGATATGCACTCAGCATTCGATATCGGAATGTTAATTATTTAACTTTCGTATTTTTTGCATTTGTACTTTCCCACTATTGTAAGTCGCTTTGGATAAAAGCGTCCGCTAAATGCAATGTAATGTAATGTAAAACAGCCCGTCAAACACAAACTTTTAGCGACAACATTAGCATAGCATCTTCCACTTCTGTCAGACCACCAACAGAAGGAAAATACGAAATTGTTCTTTACTCGTGAACTAAAAGTTGTATTCCGTATATTTCCCCAAACAGGGAGAAATGTGGTTGTACTGAGACAGTGCCATATGTATGAATGAAAACACACATGTAATTTTGGGGTCCCCTGCACTTTTTCAAAAGGTAGTTTTGGTCCACTGCAGATTTTAGTCCACTTTAACAAATTCATTCACTTTTAATAATTCAATTATGTAGCAATCAGTGCTAATTGGCGGGTACAAGCATCCATTAGCGGTGAGTAACAAATAGCCTCTCTAGAAAGATCCTGTAGACACCAAAGCAGCCTTGACTACATTTGAGGAAAATGGGGAAAACAATTTTGATTTGCACTCAACTATTCCTGTTATGTAGCATGGTCAGTATATCTGAGGCAGGAACTGACTCAAGGTAATCTCAAACAGGAACTGATCAGGTTACCTCATTGTGAGGCTAAAGAGCAGGTGACAGAACAAACATGCTAGTGTTGGAGGATTTGGGAAGCTGCTGGGAAGTCATTAAGCAAACTTTACAAAGCCAATGTTTAACTCCATCGTTCAACCTTAAAATGAAGCTGGTTTTGAATGGCAGGCTCTGGGGAGGTCTCTTCCTCAGCCAGACCACACTCACAGTCATCACATCTGCCTGATATTGGGTTCCACACTCAGCAAAAAAGAAGGAAAGAAAGAGAAGGAAGAAAAAGGAAAACATTAATAGACTGTTTATTCTGTCTGTTAATTAATCATGGAGGTTGTTGCCATATTTAGAGAACAGTCATTGGCCAATTAATTTTCAACAATTGGCCTGTGCTCACAAGGATGATAAACAAAAACGTAACGTTTACAGGCAGACCTATAGGCAGCCTTCAGTGTTAGAGCTCCCCCTAGTGTCAGTGTGACCACTCTACAGACAGTCTTATCAGTGTAGCTGCTGTAGAACAATGTTAGAGCTCCCCCTAGTGTCAGTGTCACCACTCTACAGGCAGTCTTATCAGTGTAGCTGCTGTAGAACAATGTCAGAGCTCCCCCTAGTGTCAGTGTCACCACTCTCCAGGCAGTCTTATCAGTGTAGCTGCTGTAGAACAATGTCAGAGCTCCCCCTAGTGTCAGTGTCACCACTCTACATACAGTCTTATCAGTGTAGCTGCTGTAGAACAATGATAGAGCTCCCCCTAGTGTCAGTGTCACCACTCTACAGACAGTCTTATCAGTTTAGCTGCTGTAGAACAATGTCAGAGCTCCCCCTAGTGTCAGTGTCACCACTCTACAGGCAGTCTTATCAGTGTAGCTGCTATAGAACAATGTCAGAGCTCCCCCTACTGTCAGCGTCACCACTCTACAGGCAGTCTTATCAGTGTAGCTGCTGTAGAACAATGTTAGAGCTCCCAGAAGGCAGAAGAAGATGTGGTAGAAGGGGAAGAAGCAGAAGAAAAAGAAGATGAAGGAGAATTGGTATATGATGCTGTAGTGAAGGTGTACTGAGAATTGACTTGTTGTATATTGAGCATCTCCCAGTGGTGCCCCACGTGCCCTTTATGTCAGAGAACAACAATGACTCAGATGAGTGGTAGAGAGCAATCGACACACCACAGTGGACCATTTAACCTATATAATGAATGAGGAAAGTGTCGGAGATCACCACTGAGAGAACACACCTATCCAAGGGTAGCTATTACCATTATTAGATATGTGGTCATAATGTTCTGTTATGACTACCTTCTAATGAATGTATTCAGTTACTTTAAGTTGACACAGGTGTACACACAGGTTGTCTAGTCACTGTAGAGAAGTACTGCCAGTAGAATAGGACTAAACATGAGTCTAATGGACTAAACCATGTCTAATGCCAGGTGTGGACTAGATGGTTATAAAGCAGTCTTCTCTGCTTCATCCAGTACTTTTGGGCAGAATTGGGGATGAGGTGTTGGTGATCATCTGATGTCACTTACACTGTTGTGGTTGAATGCAATCAGATCCTCACAGCAATGTTAAAAAACAACAGAAACAGAGATAGCTTCATATAAATGTTAAGAATGACAAAAATGTTTGAATCTCCTGAATCTGTTCTACAGACTGAAAACAGCGGGGAGGGGTCAGGGGGATTCTACACTGTCTAATCTTCCTCCTCATCCTTCTTCATCTTCCGCTTCCTTTTCCTTCTTCCTCTTACACTTGGGTGATTTTGTGGGAGCTGGGGACAACTCTACACTGCTCCAGGTGACCAAAAATGGACCCTCACTCCTTAGAGTGCTGGTCCTCTGATGTAGCCTATAGACACACACCAGTTTTGTTGTAAACAGATGTATATAGTTAGATTTTTCCTCAGTCAGTGGCAGTTCCTGAGGCGGACGATATGGGCAGCAGCCCAGGGCGGCATCTCTTCAAGGGTCACACAAGCGCCCAGCCGCGCTCTACGCAGGTTCTCTGAAGTGCATTTGGGGTGGTTTTGGAGAGCCGGTGGTGTTGTTGTTTGTCCCGTGAGGGAGGTGCTGGAGGGGTTGTTTGACCAGGGCACCAGGTTAGGACCGCTCCTGATCTCAGTTTTAGCTTTTATTTGTCACTTTTACACTATTTAGGAATCCCTGACACTCTAAGAATGTAAGTAAGTAACGTAGCTCATTGTGTTCTGGCACATAAACTGTTTAGAAGAGCTGCAGAACTAAAGACTCCAAACACGAGTGACCACAGCTGCTTTTTGTTGTAAGTAGTTGTATAGAAAATCATTATATCTGAATTTTACATGTTTACATTCACATTTACAACCTGTTTCCATTTGCAGTCCTAAAAATGATTCATTTGTGTGTTTTTATAGTGATGTGATATGTTTTGGGTCCTGTATGCTGACAACGTGTCAAAATGAAACATAATTCGGGTTACAAAGGCGATGTTGTGCCATTTAATGTCGTGTCTAAAGGCAAAATCAAATGTTTTCATAATCAGCCCAACACTGCTAAGGTTAGCTGGGTCATGTGAATGTACTGACGCCAACAAACAGCCAGCGAAGCTCATCTGGGTCATCAGCGATCAGTCAGGATGTTAAAAGCACCCAATATCTACTCTATCGGTCCTCCTACTACACAGGCAGCCGTGTGGTGCCGAGCTGTGGTCCAGGGCGGATGAAAGAGACCGACATCCTTCCATGTGAGTTTCTTGTGCAACACTTCCATGTCTGCTCTCTCGTGTTGTTCTTTTCTTTCCTCTCTACGGGAGACTTCCTGAGGCAGCAGCAGCAGCAGCACTTCCAACAGCATCTGTGCTCCAGTTACTTCACTTACAGACTAGAGCAGGAATCTCCCAAAATATCAAACCTACAGGAGGCCTCGACCTGTCCAGCACACCTGAACTACAGCCAAACCTCACAGGCTTTTATACAGTCAAGTCTGCTGTAGAAGACAGAGCGCTGTTTTAATACCAACACGGCTTCTTCAGAGGAAGACTCCAGGTTCTGAAAGTCACCTAAAATCACAATTATAGAAGAACACAAAGAACAAAGGAAAAAGAAGAGAGGAAAGAGAAGAGAAAGAAGATGAAAAAAGAAGAAAATGGAATAAGAAAAAAGAAGGGAAAGAAAGAAGAGAAAGAAAAAAAGAAAGAAAAAGAAAAAAAAGAAAGAAAAAAGAAAGAAAAAGAAAAGTGAAACAAGAAGAATGAATAAGATAAAGAGAAAGAAAGAAAAGAAAAAAGAAAGAAAGAAAAGAAAAAAGAAAGAAAGAAAAGAAAAAAGAAAGAAAGAAAAGAAAAAAGAAAGAAAGAAAGAGAGAAAAAAAGAAAGAAAAAGAAAGAAAGAAAAAGAGAGAAAGAAGCACAAGACTTTATGTCCAATCAATTTGTTCCAATTAATGTAAGACTCTTAAGCACCAGAGCACAGAGACTGAGGTTAAATGGCAGAGAGACATCACTGTTCTCATGGTTCTGCTGAGCATGGCTTGGATGATTGGACCCTAACTGAACTCATTTGCTCAGAACACCAAAGGTATGGGGACACTTCTTGATTTGATTGTATTCAGTCACAGAATATCAGGATATTAAATGAACACCACCACCATCATCATCTCATCCACCGACTCATCCCAAAAGTACTGGATGGGGCAGAGAATGCAACCTCTCAAGCCCACGCCTGGCATCAGACCTGGTGCCAACAGGTTCATGTTTAGGCCTGTTCTAATGGCAGTACTTCTCTATAGGGACTAGACTAGAGATGTCCACAAATGTGTACAGAGCTCTTAGGCTAACAATCACTAGAACCCAATAGTCACCAGACATTTTAATCAAAATACATCATCCAGATCTTCAGTGGATGGACTCAGTCTGACTTACTGTGAATACTCATCACAGCATCATTGAAACCTCACACTGTGTCCTAAACCACTCTGAAGGTCTGCAGGTGGTTCTGAGAAGTTCTGGTGAGCTCTAGCTCTAAAGTTCGAAAGTCAAGAAGCAAACATTTCTGAAAAATATGTCGATATAATTTTGGGTGACTACTGGACTCCTTGGCAGGCTGCAGTAGAGTGAGAGAGTTAATGCAAAGCTGACTTTGCTGGAGTCACCACTCACCTCTACAGCTGCTTAATCCTCCTCCTCCTCCTCCTCCTCCTCCTCCTCCTCCTCAGTGAAAGGTTACAGAGTTTGGGCTCTTACTCCTCCACATCCAACATTTCTTGGTGGAACAGCAGCTGTTTGTTGGTTTCTGGGCTCAAATCCGGTTAAATAAGCAGCTTCAGACCGACAGCAGTGAGAAGTGGACCTCAGGAGGAGCTCGGGAGGCTGAGCAGAACCGCAGGAGGCTCGGCTTTACTCCTCACCTCCGTGTTTTTCTCAGCAGAGTTCAGAGACTTTGATTCAGCGAACAGACTCCACTCAGAGTAATCCAGACGCGTGGGCGGGCCTTAGGATGAGTTGTGGGCGGGGCCCGGGGCGCGGGGGCGTGGCTACGCCTCCTCCCTCGCTTTAGAAGTCATGCGTCATCTTCGCCACAGCCAATTAACGCAGAGAAGGTGCTAGAACAGGCTTTCGTGCGATTTCTTTTCACTTTTCACTTAAAAAAAATTTGGCTTTACATGACGTGACCACGCCCTTCCTGAATACTATTTATATTATGTAATAAATATGATTTGTTTTTAAAAAAATGTGGTTTTGGAGTAAATTTAAGAGTTTTTTTTCTTTTGAAATAGATTTAGCTGTTTATTTATAGTAATATATATATATATATGTATATGATATGTACCTCCACCATGTTTCACAGACACACTATTATCATCAGCACCAGTCACATCACGTCCTTTACACATGATGATGTTTTACTCTCTGACACACCTGACTGTGCTCACTTATTTATACAGTAAACTCTGTCAGGTAATAGCAACGTTCCAGGTCAAGTTCAGTCCAAACCTGGTGTTTATAACATTGTGATATGACTGTATTTCTGTGTATGTAAGTCTGTAATTCAGTCAGTGTGTGTAGGTGTATTGTAGTATGCTGTGTGTGAGGTGTGGTGGTGGTGTTATGGAAATACTGAAGCAGCAGGCACCAGTCAGACCACCTCTGCACGAGTCTATCACTTCCCCTGACTCTAACCATCCACCAGTTCTATTCCAGGGTGAGAGCTGGAGATTAACCTCTGGCCTGGAGCACCTTTACGTCACATCCTTCTAATCTGGTCCAAACTAGCAGAGGGTTTACTCTCAGCAAGGCCACAGGGTGAGGTGACTGCGCGCTTGGACTTGTGCAGTGAGTGTTGTTTATTCACATGTGCACAGCCCTTCTAATGAAAGTGTTCAGCTACGTTAAGTTGGCACAGATGTACAAATGCGCACACAGCTTGTTTAGTCCCTGTAGAGAAGTGCAGACTCTCTGGAGCAGTTAAACCTGAGCCTAATCATCTTTAAGTGACATTCATAATTAACAAACAAACACAAGTGAAATATACCAACATTTAGTCCTAATAGAGAAGTGCACAGCATCCCCAGTCTAACCAGTGACAGATATCAGTGTGCTAATGAAAACACATGTCCAGTCCTTTCTATTAGCCGGAATTAATGACATTTGCTGTTTTTAGAGATACATCAGCATTGAGAATTATTCCTATTTTAGTAACTAAAATTAAATGAGTTGTGATGCTGAAATTAAGAAGCAACTGTTATAGGGGATAGTAATGCTGCAATGAGTACATTATCCTGGCTGTTATAAAAAGCAAAATAATAATAATAATAATAATAATAATAATAATAATAATAATAATAATAATAATATAAATAAATAAATAAACAAATACATTCATTCATAGTAATAATAATAATAATAATAATAATAATAATAATAATAATAAAAATAATAATTAATAATTAATAATAATAATAATTGTCCTCCCCAGGTGTGACTGGTAGACTTATCTGGGCACATATAATGGTAAAGATTTCAAACCGTATTAAGGGAGGAAATTCAAAAAGCAACTTCAAATCAGCGCTCAGTCTATCTCTCACAGCAACACCCCGCAATTAAGCAGGGACAGGAAACCTACCACAGCAGCTGTTCTGTGTATTGTTTGGTAAACCAAATAAATGGTGTAAAACAATCAACAACACCACCTATAGGTGATTGTATTGATAATAGTGGTGTATGTGAAGGTCTGGGATGTATTGTATGGTAAGTAAACAGTCGGTGCTCATAGACAGTGTTGTTTGGTGAAGCAAAAAATACTTTGTCAGTGTCCAAATAGTTATGGCCAGCTGTTGCGCTGGTGGTTAGGAATCCAGTCTTGTGACCGGAAGGTTGGTGGTTTGATTCCCTGGGTATTACTGAAATAGCACTCAACACACAAACACTGTGTATAGGGGCTGCAGACCTACTCAGGAACATGTGCTCACCGCCCCCTAGTGTTCACTAGTGTGTGTATATGTGTTCACTGCATGGATGGGTTGAACTGTGTGCAAGCACATTAGCCAGAGATTGTGTCACTTTCAGGCCAGTGGTCACTACCAATCTGATCTTCTGTGGGATGTGAAAATTCACAGGATGCTACTAGATACCACCTTCAGAGGTCTTGTAGAGTCCATGACTCAGTGTGTTGAAGCAGTTTTGGTAGCAACATATTAGCCATGTTGGTTTTAATGTTATGGCTGATTAGTAACAGCGCTGGCTCCAGCATGACAAGTTTGTATTTCCATTCTGGGCTGGATAAGAGTCTTTGGGCTAGGCTCCTAACTCTAAATTCAGCTACAAACATAACATTATAAGATAAGACCATCTGATAAACTCCATAAATGTTTGGCTATTGTCTTTCCCCTGGCTGTCCTGGTCCTGCCCAGCCTGATACAAGGGAAAAGTATCCAAACATGAGTGAATAAACCATTCTGAGAGAACCAAATGAGAACATAGAACCATAAGTGGGAAATGAAAGACGTTAACTACTTTGTTAAAAGTACTCACAGGTCATTGGTTCAAAATCCTATCACTCTAGCCAGCTCAGATGCCATGGGAAGGTATCCAGGGTACAAGAGGTATTCCACAAAACAGCATTTGTAAGTTAGCCAGGTAGTTTAAGCCTAACATTGGGGATTGTCCAATGTCCTGCAGCTCTGTTCCCATTGTACATATTTGATTATGGCTTAAAATCTCACTGATGCTCCCCGACTTTGCTCCCAAACTATATTTAGCCATTCATAGCTAAGACAATGTTAATTTGGTAGCCATCATGCGTCATGATGTTTTAACTCCTAGGACATATTAATAGTTTGAGATCATTTGAGAGCACTGTTATATTTATATAAAAACAGACTAGAGGATCAGTCTTACAGAACTCTAAAATTCAAGGTTGACGAGTTAAGAGGGTGAATCTCAACGACTCAAGAAATTGTGGAGTCACTGGCCTAATTGATGGAGCTTCACTGAGCTTAAATGTGTACATGTGGTTGTTGAAGCAGAAATTGCATAAGCAGAACACAACTAGCTTGTTTTCTACAAAGGTTTTTCTTCTTAAGGTTATACGGTATACTGGGTTGTAGTTCATGAAAATACAGGTGTGCTGTTATTTTCCTATTTATAAACATGAAGGCTGCCTTTCTCATTAATTCTACCAGCAGATCTGACTGGAGCTGTGTGGTCTGAGCAGAAATATCAACTAAACAGGATTTCAGTTCTATTGTTCTAAAGCTCACCTTTAACCAGCTCCACCTAGTGGCTAAAACTAGAACAGCATCTCACTATGTGTACAAAACTATGTTTCCAAATGTTTGTGGACAGTGCATTCAGCTATGTAAAGTGGCACTCATTGCTGAAGCCCCCAGCATTGAGCTGTGGAAAAGTGGAACTCTGCTCTATCCAGTATTTGTAGGATGAGTTGGGGATGATGTGGTGGTGGTGGTGATCATCCAACATCCTGACCTTGTTGCTGAATACAATCAAATCTTCACCACAGTGCTCCAAAAACTAGATGAAACACTTCCATGAACAGTATCAAGTTACTCCAACACAAGCAGGACAATACCACTGGTGTCCCAATACTTTTGACCACACAGTGTATGTTAGATATCCTACAGTGAAATGCACCTCTTCACCAACAGAGGTCTCCATCACCTTTAAAATAGTAATGAATACATTTCAAATGTTTTATAGACATTCAAACTTGACCACGACCAGAAAAGGTTTTAAAAGGGAACCTGCCTAAATAAGCTCATTAACCCTACGTTTGACTTGCCCATGTTCACAGTCTACAGTCATTTAACTCGTGATGATAAAATCCTAGTAGAGCTTCATCATCACCATCATCATCCTGACTGTGGTAGAACAGCTAAGCTAAGCTAACCACCTTCTCTGCTTAGCGGACAGCCAAACATGTCAGTCAGTAATGGTGGCGAGTGCATATCTAAACCTTCACTGCCTAAAGAAAGAGTCTTAACAGAAGAAAAACCTTCATCACTTTCAATGGCAGTTCATTTTGGAACATTTATTTTGGTACAAAACATACACACAATGTAACCCTGATAGCAAAATAGTGATGGCCCAGGTTTTGCCCACATTGGTAGTATTGTGATGATGTCATGGAATCGGGCTGGCGCCATGTTGGTAGGCAAGTTCACTTTCATTTGTCAGGTTTATTGTGATATTTTCTTGATTAAATGTAATTTCATTTCAATATTTTTTGCAAATGGTCTATCGATCCAGCAATGGCAGACAAAGCCCCCCCCCCTGCCCCAAATATCAATAATGGGGAAAGACAAGGTAGAGCAGGAAGCTTATTATTCCTAGTAAGTAAATAAATAAATAAATAAATAAATAATAACATAGCTTAACTACTAATACACATATGTGGTTGTTACTGGAGGTCATTTTTAACTGCTCTACCCACCTCTGCTAAAGGTTAATAAAAAAACGCTCCTGCTCTGAGCGTTCTAACTAAAATACGAGCGGCACCATCTAGTGTTTACTGTCACATGTTGATCTGCTGACAAATGAGATGCTATAAGTGCTACTGCATCTCAAACCATACCAACATCATGACAATGTTTATTCTTCATAATTTAATTAAATTCAAGTTAAACTGTACTATTTTATATTCATTCATTGTTTTTTTCAATGTTGATCAGTTTGACTTGTCCAGAGTCTCAAATAATTGGAATATTTAGAGTTTTGAGTAAATTACTATTCAAACAGTGTCAACATTAAAATAAAAAGGCTCACATGAACGTTTTCCATCATATTCTAATGTTTGAGATGTACTGTTATGTTAAACACTCTGTGGTGTTCAGTTGGACTCTTAGTACTTCAGGCTGCTGGTGTTGGAGTTGCAATGGAGGTCAAAGTACAAATCCCACCAAAAATGTATGAGATACTTCTGCTTTGGACAGCAACAAAATAACATTACAGTAGAGTCAAAGCAGAAGTACTGGGAAAATTTGACTTGAATATATTTATGATGGTTACATGCTATGCTGACAAGCATACCTTGTGTTTTGGATGCTGGCATGCAGGTCAATAGTCTAACCAGTATGACCATACTGTGGGACCAACATAACCAGCACCCAACCAGCAGATACCAGCTGAGACCAGCATGGAGTTCACAGACTGTACATAAAGAGTTTTTTTTTTTAAGATGCTGTGACACCATGTATTTGGTCTACTTCTGTAGACAAAACAAAAGACAACATCTTTTGACGCTGTTTGCCTCCTTCTGAGGTGTGACAGCAAACAATGGCAGGGCACGCTGTGGCACATCTCTCCAGCAGGTACATGGTGACCTCGGACATCAGCCAGAGCATCCAAACCGAATTCAAAATGCTCAGCCTTTTTGAGGATTCAAAAAAAAAAAATCCTCATTGGAGTGGTGTTCCTCAAGGTTCCGTCTTGGGCCCAGTTAAGTTTGTGAATAACATTATCAGATTGTGTTGTAATGAATGTATTTGAAGTTGTATTTACACCACTTAACCCTCCCCTGTCTCTTGACTTTTTGTACATTAACTTTACTGTAAATGTCACCTGAAAAAGTCTATTTTAAGATATACTACAGGACCTTAATCAGAATATTATGACAACTTACCTATAGTGGGAATCCCCACCTTTGGTTTGTAATGTTCTCTCAGTGGTGATCTCTGACACTTTCCTGTTCATTATAGAGGTTAATTTGTGTTTTTAAGCATCCACTGTGATGCTTCAATTATCCTAGAGTCATCATTGCTCTCTGGAATCAGTACCCCGCAAGGCACCACTGTTGTGCTGTTGGGAGACACTCAATGTACAAAAAGTCCATTCTCAGTACCGCTTCTCTACACCAGCTCTAGAACATCACACACAGTTAATGGTGTGTGAGATACAACCTCCACCATGTTTCACAGCTACACTATTATCATCAGCATCAGTCACATCACGTCCTTTATCCATGATGATGGTTTTACACTCTGATACAGCTGACTGTGCTCACTTATTTATACAGTAAACCCTGTCAGGAACCATCTGTGATGTCCAAGTTCTTTCCAAAGCAGGGATGGTAATCTTCTGATATGATTGTGTAATAACTGCGACTAAATATTATTTGAATAGTGACTCAGTACAAGTTAATGGTTCCAAAATCAGGTTAGTATGACTTTATTTTCATTTATAATATGAAAGATTTTGGGTTGCCATGTATTCAGGTTTGATACAATGTTTTGACTCACAGAACAATATTTGATTAAATTGATAATTTTTTTTTTACAAAATAAAAGTTTGCGAGGCAGCATGTCCTTTCTTGATGTAACTTGAAAAACAGATGCTCTTCCCTTTCTTTCCCCAGGATCTTCCTTCTCTCCTCCCATTGTGCTGTATTTGTGGATGTTATGCGAGAGGATACGGGACAGAGGATGTGAGGTAACGAATGAGTATACGGGCTGAACTCCTTCCTTCATCCTATTGAGCGTCCCATTGTTTCAGTTTACCTCTCAAATGACATTTTCGGTCGTAGCAAAGAACAAAAGAAAATACAGTATGTTTGAGCACGTTTCTAAAGAGATTTTAACGACTACTACAACCCTTACTTTAGTAAGTATCCTGTAGACATGACTGTGGCTTTGGTTCTTTACAGAACACTGACTGGAGAAACCCAGCAACTCAACATTGGCCTGGACCTCCAACTGAGGTCAACAAAGGCCTGTAGTTCTTCCTTTGACTATTGTTTTTAATGGTTAACGTTAATCTTTTATGCAACTCCAGGCTCACCAGCACGTCAAGCATCCATGACTTTCTTCTTTTCTAAGATGTACACAAAAGGAGGAGTCAGATAAAAGGTGAAACGGTTTGATTCCGTTCATGTTGTAACTGAAGTGCCCTTGGGCATGGCACCTAACACCCAACTGCTCATCGAGCGCCATAGATAGGGCTGCCCACTGCTTTGGGCACATGTTCTCACAGCCTAAAGTGTTCACTAGTGTGTGTTTCACAGAATGGGCAGGTGTCCCAATACTTTTTTCAAGGTACACTAGCTGGCTTGCAAAGACTGAACGAGGCTGCATGCCTTCTCTGAGCGTTGAGGAATGTTATAGCCGTAGGCTGTGTTTTTAAAGACCTTTAAAAGGACCTGGCTCGAAACACCAGCCTGCTGCTGAGAACCTTAAACGCCCTGTTGGAGATTTTATTGGAGGTGTTTTTTTGACTCTGTGCAGAGCGTAATGACTGTAACATGACCCACTTTCACCTGAGATGGCACAGATCTGTCTGTTGTCTGAACACTGACCTTTTGTTGATAACATGCTTTCATCCAGGCTACCGTCCTCCTCCTGTGACTCTGAGTACACAGTGAAGCAGCTCAGAGATGATACAACAGCAACAGCAAAGCTCTGTGACTTTCTTCTTTTCTAAGATCCACACGTAAGGGCGCAGTCATAGAAAAGCCGACACCCTCTTCTTTTGTTAATTTCTGATTATTCTGATAAGTGTTTCAATCCTGTACTGATGTTTGAGTCCCAAACAAATAGAGCTAATCTGCTGAAGAATGCCCTCTTGTGGCAGTTGTAACATGAGCCTATATAAAGTCCCTTTAGTGCTGCACAGCCGAAAATAAATGATTTCTAGGACTATAATTCTAAAAGTTATTATATTTTAGTAGTCTGTGAGATCATTATTATCTAAATGCGGTTTGGTGATTTATTTAGGTGACTACTGAGCTGTAGTGAATGTTTGCAACATCACAGCTCCAGTTCTAAGCTAACAAAGCAAAATCTGTATACAAACGTGTCTTGACTGGTCAACTATACCTGAGGTAAGTGGAGAAACTGGGTTAATATGGATACACTAAAGTCATAGTTAGGCTTAGCAGTGCAGGATATAACTCACATTAAAGCTACATAGGTGCTTGAAAGCTTGTGAACCCTTTAGAATGTTCCATATTTCTGCATAAATATGACCTAAAACATCATCAGATGTTCACACAAGTCCTAAAAGTAGATAAAGAGAAC
>BRDA01012190.1:13167-44577 GCA_036984385.1 Crenuchus spilurus
CTTTCAACAGAATTTGACAGCAATGCTCAACATGGCGTTGTTATGCTTTGAAGCCACATGATTTAAAAACAGAGGAAACAGAGATATACACAATGCTCTGTATTGTCTGCCATGTAGACCACAATGCATATGTATAAAGGTGAAAAAATTAGGTATAAGAACAGATTAGGTTAATGCAGTCCGTGTAATATGAAATGCAGTAACTATCCTTTCATTTTTGAATACCACAAAAACAGAATTGGGATTCATAACAATTAGAACTGGTGAAGATTAATGACAGCATCTGGAGCTGACAACCAGCTAATTATAGGTTAATTATTAACTAAACCATTAATCAGTGCAATCTATTGATTGAACTAGATGAGAAGAACAATTTATCAGGGAAGCTGCTTTGTTTGTAAGGGAGTCAGCCTTGGTACCATTATAAACAGAACCAACCTTAGATCATTACTACATAGGGATAATCTAATTCCAAACTTCCCAAATATACAATAAAAATAAACCAAGAACGGAATCTGTTGCTCAAAACTGGCAAATCTACAATCGGTCCGTTTGGAAGAACTCGTTAAATGATTAGAAAATGTGTTTTATGATTTGTAAAATAACACATGCTTACAACACTGCTGAACACTAATAATTCTGGCAGTTTTAGATTTTTGTTACAGAAATCTGTTTTTTTTATGTTTTTTTCAGTACACACGTGTGTAATACCCACACAACCTCAGACACACTATGTCCACCATCTTACCAATGTTACTTTTGTCACACCACCACTGTAAAAGTCCTGATATTCATTAAAAGCCCCATTCACAGATATAAAAGCCTCATTCACTGACAGTATTTTACAATATTAATCACAGTAAAACCTACTTCGATTTTGCATTGTCTGTAAAAAATGTTTTACCAAGCTAACTAGCTCGATAATGAACATATTACCTCAGCTTGCATTCACTGCTAAAAACACTACAAAAAACAGACAAAATGGGCTTGAAATTCTCCATAAAACATAACATTGCCTGGTGTTGTACATAATCATGTTTGTATTATTCTGGTTACAGCGGGTTGTACCCCAGCTTCAATCACTTCAGCAATTCCTGTTGAATCATGGGATAGCACAGTGTGCTATGGGAGCATATCACAATTCAGTAGGTAATCTGCCTAAATTTGTGGGCTGCTTGTTGAATACTGCATATTCTGACACACTAGCCCTTCTTGTCTGCTGCTTCTGCCTACTGTGTAGTATGGCAGTAGATGACACAGCTATGGTTTAGTTTTTAGGTATGTATGATCCACATTGGTCAGAGTATAGGGTCAGCATGTGGAATTTATGTGGTACAGTGTTTTCTACAAGTAGTCAAAGGGCTAATAAGACAAGAAGAGAGAGTACATTTCCTTGTAATGCACCCTGATGGCTTGGATGAATGACATGATCAATAACTCTGATCTTTTAGTAAGAAATTACGATGAGATTATTTTTATGTCGAGCAGACTTCCTGACATAATTTATAAGTGCAAGTCCAGAAGAGAACATCGCAGTCATAAAACTGCTACAAGCCAATGAATAGGACATCTTCATGCACGTCTAAATATGGGTTTATTTCACTTATGTCTCCCCAACGAACACATAACAAGAGTGTGAAGTCAATCTCATATCTCAGAAAGTGACATTAACAGCTGAAACAGTCCTCAACAGCAGGTAAAACTCTTCCCACCATGTAGGACTGATGAAAAAGGTCTTTCTTTGGAGGTTTAATGGCTATTCTGAATCAAAAGCCTGCCACCTCTGCTGGATTCCCTCGTTGATAAGTGCCATAATTTAGAATTTATAGCACTTCCCCTGCCCCCATCACTCTGTGGCTGTCAGTGTGATCCTGACTGGCCCTGTTCCAAGAGTAGCCCGGGACAGCTTCCAGCACCCCAGGATAATAAACAATCCACTGAATTTTATGTAATTACCTCGCAAGCTCTTAGTGGAAGAGGCACACATACACAAAGTCCTTCATATGAGCTCATAATGGACATAAATGTGGAAACATAAACATACATACTGATATTTATATACCTACAGATATACAGCATTTTGTATCTATGGTGTATTTAGTGAAACATTAAAGAAAATTATTTTCCACTTCCATCAAGTGTAGTCAAACAGGGTTGACAGGTCCAGAACAAATGGCCAGGCCTAGGGCAATGTCTACCAAATATCCATATAATAAGCATACTTCAAAAACTATAAAGCAGGAAAGAAAATGAAGTAAAAAATTAGGGATCTAAGAACATATCAATAAGCACAGCTTAGATTTTTAATTAATAGTTTACAAAGTGGTTGCAATCTATTTTAGCCAATACTCGTCCACTCCAGCAAAAACAAGCAGTTTAAGAGCACATAACTGACCATAGTTAGGTTTAAAATGTTTGCAGTATCACAATATAGTGAACTGTAACACCTGTATTATGATGTCCCTGATAATAAACAACCCTAATCAAAACGCATCCAGGTGTTAATGAAAGTCTCAGACTTCACTGTTGTTTAGGACAGTTTTGAAGAACCAAAATATGGACTCTAGACATTTCATGGCTGTCTTCATTTGTGTTAAGTGTAAAAACTGGGAAAATGTACATGAAAGTTCAATGTGAGTGCAGGAACTAAAAGCATTCAGGAATAAACTTATGATAAAAGCCGTGTTTTCAAATACATGGAAATTTTACTGAATGGACATTCAGTACAGTGTAGATAAGCAATTATAGTGTAAGTGCATGAGAACATAGCAATCAAAATGTGAATTCTGACCAAAAATGGCCTTCACTGTGGGCCTGCTGGCAGGCAGCGAGTTCATTTTAAAGCACTTGGGGAAATGAAAGCACAGAAAGCAGCACAAAGGGTTCTCCACAAAAATGAAGTTTTTTTTTTAAATGAGAACATTGAATCCTGGCATAACGATGAAAGTCCACAAGCTGTAAAAGGGACATGCATCATTATCAGCTAAAACATCAATAACAGAACAGGGCTGCACAATTTAGATGAAATAGCATCTGTTATGCATTACGATTATTATACAACTTTCAATGAAGTTGTACGCAAACATACAACGTTAAATTACATGCTTATATGTTTAAATGGCCTGTTTGTTGATTTCCAAATACAGTGGTAACCCTACTTACGAGCATCCCTACTAACGAGTATTCCAGGTAACGAGTCGAGATCTCGGAATATTTTTGTTCCAGGTAACGAGTAATATTCCAGCTAACGAGTAGCGTAAATTTCTTCAAGTATGCCAAACCACTAGGGGCGCTGCGGTCGTAGCATCTCCTAGATGCTACCGTAGAAGAAGAGCTCAGTCAATACAAAGTGAAAGTGCCTGTTGAAAGCGACGCTACGGTAGCAAAAGGTAGTGAACAAGAAAGTTAGATACATTTTACTTTTACTTTTCATATGATAAGTCTAACCATGCAGCCGCCAGCCTACAGGAGCACCGTCGGTCTCCCTCTCATTAGCAGCCAGCCTAAACGAGTGTCGTCGTAGTCACATTTATGTTTTTAAAAACCCATATAAACACATTATTTAGCATATTAAAGTATACTGTATATTGGCCGGCTGACACAGATTAATCAGTTTTACATGTATTCTTATGGGGAAAATGCATCCAGCTAACTGAGCAAACCAGCTAACGAGCTCAGCTCCTGCACGGATTAAACTTGTAAGTAGGGTTACCACTGAAGTACAAAAAATAGCACATCGTTTATATTCAGAATTTAACACATCTGGGAGGACAAAAACGCAAATTGCAGCATAAAATGTGCAGTTACTGCACATTTTATAAAAGTTTATAATTATATTCAGTTTATTGTTTCCATGGTAAGAAAATGCAGAGGAACTCTAGATTAGATTAAACTTTATCACTGTGCATAGTTCAGGTGAATGAAATGCCGTTAGCATCTAACCAGAGTGTAATGTACAGTGTTATTTACATAATGAGTAGTAAGTAATGACTGAAATGGTACAGTGAGCTGTAGAAATTTGAACATGTCTAATGCAAATAAATAATATATACATTATTAAGACATAGATGTGCATAGAAGTGAGATAGCAGATATAACGTATGTGAACAGTGCAGAGGTACAAGGATGCATTTAAGTGGCAGTGCAGTGATACAGTTCGAGTGAAAGTGGCGGTGCAGAGTTCAGTAGGGTCACAGCCTTAGGGAAGAAGCTCTTCCTGAGCCTGCTGGTGCATGAGCGAAGGCTCCTGTGACATTTGCCAGATGGGAGAAGGGTGAAAAGTCCATGGTTTGGATGAGAAACACCCATGATGTGGGTTTTTCTTTTTCAGCATTTGTAGTAAATGTCCTGAATGTTGGTTAAGTAGGTGCCTGTGATGCGCTGGGCAGTTTTCACAACCTGTTTGAGTGATTTGTGATCGGCTGTGGAGTAGTTATCGTACCACACAGAAATGCAGTTGATGAGTATACTCTCAGTGGTACAGTTATATATGTTAACCAGGATGTTAAGACACCAGTGGAAGGAAGTAAAGGTGCTGTCTAAACACTAAAATCAACAAAACTCCAATAAAGTTTTGTATTAACTTATTTTTACTTATAAAGTCAACAAAACATGCAAGAGGGTGTGCAAATTTTTACATGCTTATATGCAAATACACGGAATGTTTGATGGCTGGCATACATTTTTTTTTACTCAAATTAATGTGATTTGATGGAGATTTTATATATATATATCATTAACAAATGATTTATTAATATAAACTAGTGTTACCATATATCAGCTGATATCAACAAACGTTGGTTGGATGCTATTCACTGAGAAATGTGAACATGAAAAAAATCATGTAAAATGTATCCAAACCTAAACAGCATTAAAATAATAAAAAACTAAGAAAAATTATGACATATAACTACAATATTTATACACATATAACTACAGTACATGGTACAATATTTCAAAAAGTCAGATTCACACAATGCAACAATCATCTCAAAGCATACAAATATATCTAGTTGTGACTTAAGATTGTCAATTTACTTGCACTGTGGCCAAAGGCGGCACACTTTGGAATTAGGAATCTCGGAGCGTGATTGCTCATACAAGGCTCATCTACCAGCCACCACTCAGAGGACATCATTAAATGACATAAAACTCAACCATTATAATTACCAACCTACTAGGTCTGCTTCCAGTAAAAGAGCTGGTAGCATGCATGATAATGGAGAGAAATGTTTTACCCCAAAATCACTTTGCAGGGCAGGCATTTCGTACTGGCCTGATCTACACAGCCATGAATGGCTCCAAACTTTGCTTCTTGACACTTAGTTTCTCAAGGCCTAACATTGTCACTATTATGCCCAGGGTTTGTTTCTGCTCAAGTCTGAAGCTCAGTGATTATCTACACATTTCCTTCACTTTTCTATCTGACATTAAAAACACAATATTACTCAGTCTGATATAAAATTGTCAAGACGGCCCGAGTGGCTCAGCAGGCTAAGACGCTGACACTAAGACCAGAGGATCGTGAGCTCCTAGAGTCAGGGACAGTGCACAGTGATAGCGAGAGTCACTAATGGGTTGGGTTAATTGGCTACTACCATATTGGGAAAGGGAGAAAATTGGCAATAATAAATAAATAAATAAATAAATAAATGTAAAAAAATAAAAAAAAATTGTCAAGACTTTACTGCAACCATCTCATAAGTCTCATAATGCCAATCTTATAAGATCACTGAAATCAACAGTATAAGCCTGGCTTAAGACTGACAGTTCTGTTGTGTATTTGAGTTTAAGAAGAGAACATTGTTTTATCCCTTTAAAATAGGTATGCAAAATTGGTCAGGCAATGGTTAATTCATACATCCACAGAAACTCATCTGGACTGTCAGTCAGGATGCTCACAGCAGATAAAACATTGAGTGATTGTTTAGATGGCTTGTTTACATACTGTAGTCTTCAGTGACATCAGACTTGCAAAAGCCAATATAGTGCTAATGAAGATCAATCACCTTCAGCTTTGTAATCAAGTGCAACTCTTCAAAGACTTCTGCTAACCGTTATTCTAGCAAGAAACTAGTAATCCAATATAATGATACATGGGTTACCATTCAATATACTCTGATACTGTAAGCAAGGTGATATACTGCAATATTATAGCGCAAAGTAAAAAAGAAATGTCAGCAGTGTACTCTGGATTATGTTTGACTGGAGTCTAATGAGTCTAATTAATTAAAAATCAATGCTGCATTTTTCAGAATCAATATAGTATCAAAAACTATTATGTTACTCAAATGTATCAATATGTTCATACAACCCTAATACGTGTCCTCTTGATCCATCAGATAAAAGATATTAAATAAATAAAACGCTCAGCATGTGAACTGGCCATATGCATAATGATGGGTGAGGAACATCTGGTGGCTGGGTGCTGAGGGGAGCACAGCGGCGGCCTCACTACGCAGTCGTGATCGCAGGGGCCAATTACACGCTGGAAACAGCAGATGTAGTTAGTCATAAATCCCAGCAACTCGTGCTCAGATAAAGAAGCTGTCTCTGCTACGCTGTTTACGGAAATGAGGGCTGATGAGGGCGAGGGTTAAGGCTGATCGCTAACGCTAATGATCACAGCCGCTGGGAAGACTGTTCTTCAGCAAAAAGCTGGTCAATTGCTGTGCAAGCTCTGCACCAAAGCACAAAAAGGAGGAAGAAATACATTACAAACTGTGGTTAACTGCACTGCAGTTGTAAAAGTCATAAACTGCACTTACAAATATTTTCCTGTTTGATGAACGAATGTGGTCTTGTGGGTTTTGACTGCACACACTCCATCTGCAAATCAGAGCTTTTTCGCTGAGCTAGGTACTGAGAAAATCTCCTAAAAGCTCATTGACAGTCAAGGCTGGGAAGCCGTCATGCTGTCCATAGGAAAGGGGCACGCAGCCTGTAGAGAACCAGCCCCTCCAGACCCCTCCATGTGTGTGTTTTTGTGTGCGCACTTCCAACAGGCTCTGACCTCTGGCTAAATGCTAAGTCAATAGTTTAAAGTACATGCCAGGACTCATGGTTACCCAGCAACAGACCCCCACTCCCCAGCACGAGCGGATGGATTCAGCCGTGGAGGCTAAACCTCAACCATTTCATATGTGAAGAACCAGCTTAGAGAACAGAACCCAACAGCCTGAGGTGGTGAATCAGGAGAGGAATGTGGCCGTTTTCCATCCTCATTGCTTTGACTGAAAAGTCAAAAGCTGTGTTTAGACAATGGCTCTTTTTAAACTGTACAGTTTATATTTGCTTTCTGAAGTTAACATGGGAAAAAATGAAAGCATAAAACATTTGTCGCTGCACAGTTTGTGTTGGTCATTCTCTAGTTTGTCTTTATTGGTCACCAGTCTCGGCTGGGTGGAGAGATTGGGTTGAACCATTTTCACTCCAGTAGTGACACGGATATGTTTAAAGACACCAGCAGATCTGCTGTTTCTGATCCTCACCAACACACCACCACCACATCAGTGTCACTGCAGTGCTATGTATGATCCATCATCCAAATAATACCTCTTTAAATGAAAGTTTAAATGATAAACATCTAGCTCTTCATAAATCCAAATGTATGTGTGTAGTATTATTAAACTCCCCAATTCTCGGTTTGTAGAGAATCATTTTGCCTTGATAACCCCTAATAAGCAATTTGGCAAGTGCGGACAAGCTTTTGACACCTCTCTTGTGGAATCTTTGCACATTCTTCTTGTGCAAAGGCTTCCAGCTCATTGAGGTGTGATGGCTTCTGTGCTGAAACTGCTTGCTTTACATCCCACCAAAGGCTTCTATAGGATTTAAATCTGGAGAAGGTCACTTTAGAACATTGAAGGACTGATTCCTTAACCAAGCTTTAGTTGACTTGGATGTGTGCTTAAAAACAGACACCCCCTGATAAACTAATCTAATCTGACATTTGTCCCAGCCTTCATCAGGTCATCCTGGAAGTCTTTTGATGTGCCAAGTTTTGAACTTCATACAATGCATCCATCCGTGTCTCTAGGAATGATCAAGTTTTTGGACATCATCTCCTATCTATTGCCCATTTGGTGCAATGAAATTGTCTTCAGCTTGTGTGTTAGCGGCTTAGTCATGGTTGCAAAGCACTCTGAACACATCCCATTATGCTGTTTTTTAGACACATCACAGCAGAAACAAATTAAGTGTTGCGGTTCAGTTCCCAATGGGTTTGTCATGTTTTAACCCAACTTCAGGTGAAACAGAGTAATAATAGGCTTTAAAATCAGCAATATTATAGAGGAGTTGAATAACTGTGAGAACCAAATTCCCTGCTACTCTAACATACCTGCTACTCTAAAATAATACATTTTTTTATCTTTGTTCATTTGCTGTATTATTCAACTGATAACTGCTTAATGTTATGCAATATCTAGCTATCTTCAAAACTGTAAAGTGCCTTAGATTTTTGCCCAGACTTCTGCAAAATGCTCTAAAAAGGTGTGTTATTTCCATTACTGTATATACTGTAGGTATACATACATATAAAAGCAGCTGGCACCATCAGCTCTAAAGCAAAGAGGTTTTCCAATGAACACACCAACCACTTCCTCTATTTTTACACGAGCAAGCCAAGTATAATGACAATTGTGAAATATCTGCTTTTATTTCCCAGTCATTAAAGTAGTGAAGTGCTCTCAATGAGCCTGGTGATGGTGTGTCTAGTTATATTCAATTCCATTTGAAATATGAATCCCTAACAGCACAATAACCTACCACCCACATTTCATTAAAATGCTACCATGCTGTGTTGTATTAAAGTGACATTTATTTTCGCACTGCAGTGCTGTCTCTCTGATAGACCTCTACAGCTGATTACTCACATACCTGGTTTTACATACACTGGACATGTTACAGTAGCACAATTAGTCCCTGATTTGAGGAAATAAAAACGTGTTTCAAATACAAGTCAGTTTTGAAAATAAAACAAATCAAACTACCATAATTATGTGTTAAAATAGGACTGTGTATTGGACCTGCAATACAATATTTATCATGATACATGCGTTACAATTTAATATCCTGTGATACTGTAAGCAAAGATATGTGTTTAGTGATTTTTGACATTTATGATCTTTTGTGTGCAGTTTATGATCAAAGCGAAATTCTTTAACAAGTAAATTCTTTTGTTATTTGGGTTCCCAGCTATACTTAATTTGCAGCTAAACAGGCTGTACTGACATTAAATAACAAACTTCACTGCTATCACTGAAATAGTGTGCATGCAAACCCACAACTCTAAATATTTATATTTAGTGTGTAAAAATACAAGGCAAAAATGCTTGTTCTACAAACACGTATGCCAATAACATTAGTGTTTATGTATATAAATAGCTCTGAAGACATTACTCTAAACATGTTACAGCACCCAGTTAAAATGTATGTTGTTTCTGTGTAATAAACTCATTGTTCTGATTTCTTTCATTTGCATTGATAAATCATTCAAAATGTGTACATTACTGTTTGCTGCAACATCTAAATATAAGTTCTAATATCTGCTAAATTACTACAAATAAATGTGATCAGGCAATTAAGTAACAATTGTTACATGCCTACCAAAACATAATAATAATAATAACATAACACTGTACTTAACATTGTGTGATAACCCATTTACCTCCACTAAAATTACATAAATGTGATGAGGGTGTTTATATACACAATTCTAAAGCAAGTCAAATCCATCACCTAATGCATAGAACAGCCACTTTCTCAATACAAAATGAAATTATAGCTCATTTCTAATCTCATGTGGTGTAAATGCACATAAAGAGTGTATAATGGCTCATGTCTCCAGAGCAGAAGGCCTTCACACTTACTGTTTGATCTTCTAAACACCAGGCAAAGCTGAACATAGGTTTAAGATGCCTTAATCTCTGGGTTAGAGAATGTCATCTTCAATGTAGTGGAATGTTGATCTGCATTAATCATGTCGTCAATAAAAATGTCATTCCGAGTCCTCTACAAGTAGAACTAGGCCTGCCTGACTAGACAAAACACTAGCAATGCAATCATGCTGTGATTATGACTGTGCTATGTCTTATGCATTGGGCTCTACCGAATTCACACTTGTGGAAACTGTGTCACGAACCGTGAAATTAGTCTTTTTCCTGTGAAATCGAGCGTCCGCTACGAAATGCAGTGAAAATTATAAATCTAAGTGGTTTGTACAGCACCTCAAGCGCAGGTTCTGAAAACTGCATGGTGGTGTTATCTTGAAATTTTGGATTTGGATAGGCATGTGAGGTGAAATACTGAACAAGAGGGGCACTGAAGATGAAACTTCGACAATAAAGCCACTAATTCAGTATTGATTTGAGTCACCGATGCTATATATCATAGCTAGTAATCTTCCCTACAGTTAATGACTCTCTCTTGGGAAAATCAAATGATCTCGGCCATGCGCTGGGGAGATCTCCCCACAAACTGTGTGTGTTCTGACTGTGGGTTGGAGAAAGGTGGTATATGAATTAAACTGTGAGAAAGATGTTTGCATGCATAATGCATATGCTATGATGAATATAGCACTTCACACAAAATCTGTGAAATCTGTGATATCTGAGATACTAGGCAACATTAAGCAACATTTTCTGTAAATTTAATAGGGACCTACATGCTATACTGACCCTACAGACAGTTTTCCTGGACATGGATTAAGTCTAGTCTTAAAATTGAAGTGCCAATGGATCGCTCTTGGAAATAGTTTTTTCTTGTCTAGGTTTAGGGTTAATCTGTATCTGAGAAACTATCTTGGCTTACATAGCAGTTGCTGAATAATTCATATTCGTTAGTTTGACAGTGTTTTCCATTATTTTCCTAGACTGTGTCAAACTATCCTATTAGCCCCACCCCACAAAATAATATTCTACTGGGGGTCGAGTGTAAGATCTACCCACCATAGCCTTGGAAAATCCTGTGGGAAACACTGGCTTTAATGTCAAGATTAGTAACTCAACACTGCACCTAGAGTTCATGGGGTTAAGTGCATTAGTCAATCATTAACATGACATGGTTAAAACTTCATATTAATTGGATATAAATAAATATAAGGCCATACAAAACAGTGCAAACTCTAAATAGACAAATGAAAGGCAGCTGGCAAAGATGTACACAAGATATGACACTTTTGGAAAGTCACATGGGCCTCTAAAGGCCTTCATGGTTTCTGTTTAAAGTAGTTATGTAGTCCTTTGCTGGAGTACCTGAGGGTATGGAGTCTTTTTAACCAGTCTAACAGACACACCTCCTTCACATCACTGAAACACTGAAGTGTCTGATTATTACACAGAGGTGTGCAAGATCCAGTAAGAAGTTAAAAGAACTGAAATCCAGGAGGAAATCTGCCAATCCCTGGTGTAAAGGCCTTGACACAGGCTTGACAATGTAGAGACTGCAATTGTAGAAGATGAGTAAAGCATTACCGGATATTGCAGGTAAGAAAATATCTTAGAGGTGTTATGCTCTACTCTGATGAATGCATGCACAATCTAAATCACATCAGATCATATTCATTATCACAAGAGTTCATATACTACATTCATTTTGTATTTTCTCCTCAATGTCATAATGCGGATTTACATGATTATTTCATGCCTTAAAAATGCTGTTTTTGTTGTTGCACATTTCAGGTAAATGTAAATAAGCTCTGTTCTGAATGGGAAAAACTGGTAAACCTTCTGTAGGTTGGACAGGCAATCATTAAAGGGGTAAAAAAAGTTGGGGAAATTGTGAGGATAGAGAGAACCTGCCACAAATTGTAAGCAAACACTGGAGAACATCAATCTGAGGGTGCTCAAAAAATCTACTTTCACTTTACAAAAAGACAGAGGGTTATAGCCTTAGAGCCATTGCCTGGACACACACCTGCCCTGATTTTCATTTTGTGATTTTCAGAACCAAGTACAGTGGAACCTCGGATATCGTTTGCCCTGGTTATCGTACAATTCATTTATCATAGACTTTTGTCTGGGAAATTTTGTCCCAGTTATCATTCATCTGCCCGGTTTTTGTCGCTGTGGCCATGTGACTCGCTGTTAAATTGGTGGAAACAAAGCATCCACTCATGCATTTGTCACTCATCCATGCATTCTTCATTCATTCTCTTTGTTTCTCATCTCTCTCACTTAGTTTCTGGTTGATAATGCTCAAAACAAAATAAAACATGTCACACTAAAGCAACGGCCCACAGCACTACCACCTGAAAATGGTGCAAAAACAAACAGTGGCCGAGAACCAGTGTACAAAACAAAGATTGCAGCTCTAAAATGGAGCATAAACCCATAAACCCAGTGATTTTAAATGCTCATTTATCCATTTCTTTAGTCTTTTGTATTTATTTCTCATTGTGTTCTGGATGTAGAACTATAGTTTTTCTATATAAAATGTCTTTTTGTTAATATTTTGGAGCGTCTGGAATGGATTAATTGGACTTACATTATTTCTTATGGGAAATAGTGCTTCAGTTATCTGTCATTTCGGTTATCATCAGGCACTCTAGAACAGATTAACGACAAAAACCGAGGTACCACTTATTCATATATATTATATATATATATATATATATATATATATATATATATATATATATATATATATATTATATATACACATTCATATTCAGGGATGAAAGTTTCACAATTCTCTACCACATGACTGTGTGCTACAGTTGGCTAGCTAGCATAAGCTAACTACATATGGTTAAGGTATGAATATCAGGGTACAGACAAATCTCACAGTGACCATTAATTCAAAATAGACTATTTTTGCATCTTATGTTTCCATACATGAACTAGGCAGCGAATCATTTTGAATTACATTTAAATACTAAACTCATTTCCTAACATTCAAGGATCATTTGGCTTTCTATGATATGTGCCCTTTAAAACATTGCCGTGTACAGTCATTAGGCTGGCTTTACATGGTGCAGATTTAAAGCAATTTTAGTAGTGTTTAAAGCATCCTTAACTGTCAAGTTGCGTGAAAATGATGCTGCAGGCAACTTGAAGCATGCAACTGTGTGTAAAACCAGCCTTGGATTACTGCAAAATGTATTTATTTCAGATTATAGTTAAGAGTTTCTCACTCTGAATCATCTCAATTCTTTCAGATGATGTTGCAGAATATGAACCTGTTAAGCCTTAGATTTGCAGCTCTCTACTATAAAAGAACAATAGCTCAGCCAGTTCACCTTGCTTTCCATGCAATTACTGGAAAATAATCCTTAAAGGTGTAATTTAAGTCACAGTCTACGCAGTTAAAGAAGTTTCAGGAACAGAAAGATAGTATGACTACTGCATTACGCTTGCTCTCACATGCTGGACTATCTGCAACCTATCAATTTCAAAGCCACACAGAAAATGGCTGTGTTAAATTAGTACCCACAGTGTTAAACTGATCTTCAGTTCACACCATGTAGTTACACTGATCTCAAATGTCCACTGTAGGTGCTAATTTAACACTGGTGATTTTAACTGTATAACACAATATGTGTAACCATGAGTAACTCCTATAAAAGACAATATACTTTCAATTGTCATATGTTGTTAAAATGCACTACAAGGAGGCCACAGGATCCATCATCAGACCATGTCTGTGTAAGAATCTGGAAGGCTGCTTAGCCCCAATTAAGTGCGGAACTTTGTTAAAGAAATTGTCCATCAAGACTTTTACCCAATTTATTCAATTTTCCACTCACCTCAGATGCAGTTGATTAGCCAAGGCTATATATATACTCCAAATTTTCCTTCTTTAACCCTTTCATGCATGATGGACAGTTAATGTACTGTAATTTGTATTGATTTGAATGTTACAATTGCATAACAGCTTCTTTCTCTTGTCATGCCCCACTGGTGGTTAGTAAGTGCAAGCACAACAAAACACATGGTAAACAAAAATGACTGACATATGTTAATCAGATTGAAAGGCAGATAAAACATTTTGGAGGGAAATCATGATAGATTTCTTTCATCATTCATGCATGAAAGGGTTAATGTAAAACTGGAGCTGAGAAGTTAATGTTGCTTAAAAAACAGAACTAAACAGTTACCTAAACAGAAAATTTGTTTCCTACAATATAGGGGTGAAACGATTACTCGAGTAATTTGAGTTACTCGATTACAAAAAATTATCGAGTAATTTTCTGTGCCTCGAGTAATCGTTTATTTAATTTTAAAATTCGCAAACGGTATTTCGCACGGACGACTTTGAATGTGACACACCACGCTTACGTCACCCACGCACAGGAAGGAGGAGGTGCGGAGATTTTTAGTTGAGAAGCGGGAATATGGAAGCGACGAGGGAAAAGAGCGACAACGTGCGAGAAGAAAACGACAATAGGAAAATAACGCAGCGCGCTATCCGACACTGGCAGAACTGACAAAGTCTCTGCTGTGTATTTCAGCTACATCCACGCCATCAGAGCACCTGTTTTCAGCAGCAGGAAACACTGCATCAAAGCGCAAGGCAAGCCTCAGTTCTGAGCATGTTGAGCAATTAGCACTTTCCTCAATTGTTATATGTTGTATTGATATTGTTTGTAAGAATAATGTTCAGTATATGTTGGCTTTGTAAAAAATAAAATATTTCATTCAACATGTAGAAAACCTAGAAGTGGATGTTGTTATATCTCAGACTTGAAATTGTTTCTTATTCTTAATTTATGTTTGCTTTTTACCTTTAAATCAATGTGATTTTATTTTATTTTTATGTTTTTGCACTTTAAAAAAGCAAGGGTTTTGTCACACAGACTTGAAATTCAAAGTAGAATATATAAAAAGGCAATGTTTACTGTATTGTGCCTTAATTTATGTTTGCTTTTTACCTTTAATGTGATTTCTAAAAATGTATTTCTCTTCTGTTTTGATTTTGAAAAAAGCAAGAGTTTTAAACTTGAACCTGAAATGGAGGCTGTTATTGTATTTCAAGCAATAAAATGTTTAATTACAAAGCTTTAAAGTTATTTTTTGTGTATTTCTATTACTTTTAAAATAAGCTTAAGTAGTTATTGCAGAACCTGATTTCTTTCATTAATTTTTTTCCGATTACTCGATTAATCGCAAGAATAATCGATTACTAAGATAATCGTTAGCTGCAGCCCTACTACAGTATACATACACAAAACTTCTCTCAGCCCACTCACACCTCATCCAGATCTTAGTTAAGACCAGATTAGTCAGAGATTGGTTTCCATCCAACAGTTTTTTTTGGTAAATTCTGAAAACAAACACACACACACAAAACCAAAACAAAATAATAAAAAACATCTATATATATCAAAACTAGGATGAGCAGGACAAGTCAGAGTACTGCTAAAGAGTGAATGAGAAAGATTTTTAAAATAAGACATTACATATCGAGCCATAAGTCACATGATTCTGTTCCGCCTGACGAGACCAATACAACAATGTTTGTGTTCTCAGATGTAAGGTGGGTGATGTTGAGATAACTGTAACTGTAAGTCACTCTGGATAAGAGTATAAATGAATGTAAACATATTTAAAAACTTTTTAAAAAATGACAAAATATACTGATCAGCCCTATCTGACCTAGAGTCCCAACCATCACATGTAAAATACACAGATTTGGATTTTTTTATAGTGTAAAAACCCAAGTTTAAACTAATCATTTGTGGGTGCACATAAAACTACCTGAGATAATTATACAAAAGCTATTAATCCACAAAACCAGCAGGCTGATCACACATTACTTTCAATAAGAGATAGAGCTGTGTGGGTGAGGCAAGTCATGTTAGCTTTGCATTTTCTTCTGCCAAATTTTAGTACATGTCCATAACAACTGCGAAACATTTGAATGGAAACCCAGTTATTAATCCAATTGTACCTTACATTATTCTGTAGGCGGTGGGTGCTATTTATCAGGCATCTGAGGATACTGATCCAGCATAAGCTAAATAAATTACTAGTAGCACAGGCCCAGATTTTCTAACGCACACAAAAACATCATCAAGCTCAACAAAACATTTTTCCTTTGCTCCATGTCTAGGTTGAGCCCCTAATTACTGCACAAAGAAGGGCAAACACAATGAAACAATGTGTGATTATTCATGCACAGGCCGAGGGCAAGGTCAGGCAAAGCGTCAATGTGCAAAACTAATTAGCCTGAGATGCGTTTTGCTGAGGCCGGGAGAGAGCTGAAACTGCAAGCTGTACCGTAATTGTTGAAAAGTGTTTATGGTCCTTCTCTGGACTTGTGCATTCAATCACAGATATATTTAGTCAGAGATGATCCCTATTAAACCACTCACAAGAGCTGACAAGTTCCATTTAGCGGCTGCGCGGCTGCACTGCAGCTGTAACTGCGCTATGTTCACAGCCACATCTGGCAGAAAACAATTATCTAAGAAAGGGCCGTACAAGAAAAGGTGTTAATCCTTATCACAGCAGAAGTTCTAGCTGCGATTCCGCTGAAAGCAGTTGATCATGCATTATCATGCAGAGACACAAAGCGCGTTACTTCACCCTTGCAGTCAGCCTCTCTCTGGCTTCCCTTTTTTCTTCCTAATGGCATATTCATTCAGTTAAGATCTTCCATTATAGAGGACTGTGGTGATTATCAGAACAGGAACTTAATGAAGCAATCTTCCCTTCCTCTGACCGTGAAATACCCCGCTACCAATTACAGTCTCATTGCAAGAGGATTCTCCGGCTGCCCTGGATTTCCTCATATGATATGGTTCATTTTAATGCCATCATTTTATAGCTCATCTCCAGCACAAAATGCCACAATTATATGTAAGCAATTAGTGCTGAAACAAGCACTAGAGAGAGAAATATTTGCACTGTTCTCAGGCCGAGAGACTATCCTATTACAGCCAGTCTCTCGAGGACGCAGATGATAAAATAGAATTCTCTGTGTCAGTTCAAAAACAAATTTATTCTGCCCCGGCTGCCACCGCAGAGGGCGTAATTCTATTTTGCAAAGTACCGTGATAAAACCTTTTGGGTGTTTTGATTATTCTTGTAATCTGTTTTCCATGCGCATGTATTAGAAATGCCAGCAGGGCCTTCGACTTTGAAGGAGCGGGGAATTTGGGAGAAGAGTGCCTTTTTCTCACTCCGACTCAGTTAAGTCTGCCTGCAGCGATCCAAAAACCCAGCCGAAACACTTGCCTAGGGCCATCTTTGTGTAATGCATCGCAGATCATTATTTTAATAAACATGCTTTGTACACAGCGCACGAGTGGTACTACTCCTCAAACAATAAATAACAAACACAAGCTGGAAAAAAGCCTGGTTAAAAACAAGCTGTGTCTCACTCGTCTGAAGCTGAACATACTCTACAGTATGGTCCTTCACACTTAGTACTGCAATGCACACGACTTGAAAAATATCTGAACCAGTGTCTGGAGTAATTGCTAGAAGCATAAACAGTTCAGTTTATATTGTTTGTTGTTGTCTACACAGAAGGTATGTTACTTTGGCCATTGTGAAAAATGCCTAGATGTGGTTTTAAATGGCCATTTATAATCCTATCCAAATCCTATAATTATAATTTTGCTTCCTGAAACAAGCCGGTTTGCCTTATATAGTGTGTTCAGGAATAATTCAGAGCTCTGCTCTGATTGGTTGGTTTACAGCAGCATAAAATGCTGGAGCTAAAAACAGCAGCTGCCAGAAAATGGGTGGTAAATAAAATTTGCTAATAGGAGAGCTGAGGAAAAAAAATGGAAAGGAGAGATAGTGAAAAGATTATGAAAATTAGGATGATTATCATGTGTGTGAGAGTTAGTGAAGAGAAAAGCTGTTAAGAAACAAATGGTTGGTGTAGTGCGTCTGTTTGTTTGACCTCATGTATATAAAATGTGTTCTTTTTTTAATCCAGTGTCCAGAGGGAGTTGCATTTACTGCTTTCATTTTTTGTTTGCCTTTTTGTTTCTTTTCTTTTTTAAGCCGGTACTGCCACTACCATGGGTGGATTATGTATAGAAATCACTTAAGTATTCATTGTGCTCTGGCAATGAAGTATAAAAATGTTCCATATCTACAACAGCCCATAATTCTAATGCATCCCTATATATCACAACTGCAGTTTGCTGCGATGCATGAATGGGAAGAAACAAAAAAATTGCTAACAAAGCAATCAGTCTTTGTGACAAAGCTGTGACAATATCCTCTGCTCAAATGGATCGTGAAGGATTCTTAACTGTTAACTTTGGACTTATTTGTCTGCATGCCAAGATACAGTTGTTTGCTTCTTCATGGGCAGCCTCTGTGAAATCACACACAACGAGCATGAAAATAGACCTAAGCAAGCCCTCACACAGATTCATGCGCTAATCCGTTTCTTATCAGACACATTAATAACACTTTGTGCACACAAGCCCTGCACAAGTGTGAAAGAACTGCCATATATGCAGGATACTGAGCAAACATGAATCAAGAAATTACAATGGAGGTTAAACAAGAATGACAGGCAGCATATAATCTTCCTTCACATGTTATCTTGTCACAGGCAGCTGATTCAGAAGTAATACTGTCAATGTCATGTATTGATCTGGGTTGCTTAATGCATTCTTGCTTGTTGCCAGGTTTACAGCTCCATTATCTATGCTGAATATGAATTTAGCAGCTATTGGATTTACTTCGCCTTTATGAACTGTGCAGAATAGATGTAGGCTGAAAATCCAACTTTCTAAGGGGCACATACTCCAATATCTGTGGTCCTTTTAGCAGGAAAAGGGCTTGTTGATATACAGTGATCAGCCGTAACAATTAAGTTAATTTACTATAAGATTCATATGCGGTTCGTCCTCCATGAGCCACCAAAACAGCTCCAACCTACCAAGTTATGGACTCTACAAGATCTCTGAAGATCGTGAAATCTTGCATTAAGACAGCAGGAGAGTTGCAAGGTGGACCTGCCACACAACTAGCTTGCTGTTCCAAAATATTTAACAAATGCTAAGATCTGGTGAAGTTGGGGGCCACTGCTGGCAGAGCTTTGGAGATGCTCCATCTCAATTGTCTGCACATAGTGACTTGGCCCTGGTCAAGGTATCCTCAGATCTGTACACGTGCATATTTCTCTCCAACATTCAACACATCGTCAATGAAAACTGAGTGTTCTCTTATCATCCAGGAAATCCCGGACCTTCACATGTTCCATTGTTGCAAGATGATCAATGTTATTCATTTCATCTTTGAGTGGAATTAAAGCTATGGCTGACTGGGGTACAAGCTCTGAACTAGACAGAAGTGCCATCATCCTTTTTTTTTCTTTTCATCCTTTTTTTTTCTTTTCACCGACACAACATATTGTTAATAATTATCACATATTACTAATACTACAGAAGGCCGCAGTATGCAAATGTGCCCTTTAATAAATAAAAGAAAATCTCTACTGTGTGCTCTGAGCATTCAGCACAACGTCAGATCCAGGAGCATCTGTGCACATTTCGACAAATCAAGGGACTCACAATTCAGAATTAAACAGGCAAGGTTTTAACCCTGAAATACTATATCACAGTACTTTTAAGTGCAAAGATTTGATTCAGCGCTTCATATACACTGTGCTTCACTAACTACAGCTCTGTATTTTTAAGAACATGGTGATATTATACTTATCAGGATACAGGGCTTATGATTCAATGCATTGCAATCTTGTTCAATATGATTCAATATATTGCAATACATTCCTGCGATACTGTAAGCAAAATGATGCACAGACATGGATTTTCCAGGATTGATAAAATAGCCGATAATTAACAGACTGTGGACCATATTGAGATTTGAGATTTATTTATTTAAACAACGGGGACAATAGACATTAATCAACATCACTATTACATAATGTAAATGCTCCAGATTTAGCCAAATGGCTAATTTTCATCTTCATATGAATATCATGTTCATAATTTAAAGAAACAATCTGAATTCAAGCAATGTTAAATGTTAGCAACACAAAATTCACATTAAATTATGGTCATCAGGAAACATAGTAGCAGAGTGGCCAGAAGGGACACTGAAGATTCAAACTAAGCAACCAATTTATCTGCTTTAAGTTGTATTTTGATAGTATTTTTTTTTTTTTAAAGACAAAGTTAATCACAATTACTTATGTAACAGAAATGTTCTGACCACGGCCAAACTGAAAATACTGTAATATGTATCACTACACATCACTGTGGTATTTTATCTATATTATGTAGTCCAGACTAGAGTCTGATAGTGCTGGCTGTGAATGCAAATATTTGTCTTCTTTCTCCTCACAAAGCAATGTCAGGCTCCGGCAAGTCACGCATGTGCATAATCTTGGGAATTACTACCTTTGGGGAAAATGGCATCAAAATCTAAAGACACTGATACATAAAAATGTTATGGCAGAGTCTAATGCTCCTTTCTACAATTTCCTACTAACAGGGAAGCTTGCATTACCGTAAACCTCCTCCCTGAACACCATTATTCATTGTTTTCACAGACCTCCAACACTCAGGTGCCACTTCTCCACATCATATAGGACATTTATCTAACGTGTGGATGCTTAACAGCAAATAAACAAAAAATATGAAGACTCCTTTCATATCTGCTCCTCCCATTGTGTTCATTTGAATCACGTTGGCTGACAGATTCCCCTGCAGTGTTCTGGTTTGGAAAAAAAGGCCTCAAACACTGATCACAAAGATTCCCCCCGAGACCCCGCGTGATCCACCCTCTTATGAATATGGATGTGCTCCCCACTGCAGCTAATGGTCAGGACGTGAAAAATGGCTCTGATTTGGGGCCTCAGGCTAATTCCCCAGGGGATTCCTGCTCTAATCAACGGCCGTGACTTTTTCCAGAGAAAGGAGAGCTTCCTTTTCTCTCAGATGAAGATATTAGCAGCAGGCACGATAACATGCAGGCCAAAAGGAGGTGGGTACTCAATGACATCAATGACAAATAGCACCCACGGTCATCAGATGGTTTAGGTACAAGGCAGGAAGAGGCAGCTTCGTTTACCCCGTCTCAAAAACACTATTGCTTTAAGGCCATAACTGCGATACTCCAAAGGCCAATATCCCAATAACAATTAACAAAGACATATTGTGTAGCCCTAATTACATCACGAGGTCCACATTTGGACAGCCAGCCATTCGACTCATTTGGAAGACTCGGTGTCATTTGCTCATCTTAAACGGTGGCCGGTTTCAAAACAGCTTACTATTAAAAATGCAATGGCAGATTAAAAGCTACAGTACTTATTCTTAACCAGCCGCATTGAGTTAGAAACGGCGCCTCTTATTCTCTTTGTCGTCGAAATCCTATTAACAATGGTTCAGCACACAGACACAATGACTGCCTGCAGACAAATATCGAAACACCATCTACACATTTCTCTCGCAGTGGGCATAAAAGCCAAGTCGATTTGAAAACACTCTAATTAATGTAATGAGGCAGGCAACATTTTTGGAGAAAGTAAACACCATTTCCAAATTTGCCAGCTTCAATTCAACTCTAATTGAACTGCCAAGAGGCCAAGTTTATGGATCAATTTTAAGGACGTCTTCTTTGATCAGCCAACACATAAAAGGGAGACAGAAACAGTATAATAATGCTTCTGTACAAGTCACAATGTATATTTACACCCCTTTATCATTAACTAAATAGGACCGTTAAATAGGACCGTTTCTCTTTAACGACCCTAAGCTGCAATATTCCGTTCTAATGCCTGCCACTTGTTTATTTGAGCCATCAAATCTAAAGCTTTTGTGTACAAGTCTCTAATTACAGTATATATTTAATCAAAGAGAGACACACCATGTTCAGATACCACGTTATTAAAACCTGATCTGATCTGAAAGCGTCTATCCAGTCTAGTGTACTCTGACTACAAAGCAGTCATTGAACTGTGGACCTTGTCATGGTTGACCAAAACGGTCCTATTATGATTAAACTTCTGCATATTGCAAATGTGATACACCTTGAAAAATTACATTTACATTAGTGAATCAATAAATTGACCAAAAGGTTGGTTTACTACAGTGCTGACCAAAATGGCTGACTTTTATTGGATTGCATGAATACCTCACAAAGCAGGATGGATTTCTCAGTTAGCTGGATAACACAAGCCAAAAGTTGAGAATTGGATAGGTTTGGCATCAGGCCTTGTTAGAAATCCTGCATAGTGAAGTCCTCCCCTGACTCCAGAGCTCAAACAGTATGAAGTTTTACCTAGCTTGACGATAAAGCCATGCACCCCATGGTTTGGTAGTGCATCGTGGTGAATGTTCTTGAGGGGAAGTATGGGGGAGGGGTTATGTATCTATACAGTTAGTGGGGGGGGCAATAGTGAACGTTGTTTCACATCTTCGTTTTTTTGGCCGGATATTGTATAAATACAAAATATTTTGTGTCTTTGTATCCGCATGTTTTTGTGGTTAACGGTTGTTGTGATAACGGTAATAAAATCACTAGAACAGCTGCTGCCTCAGAATTTTATTAAATGTCATGAAGTCGCAATTACAAAACTCTGGAGTTTGAAAACTCAAACTTCTTAATTTGAAATGACAGATACAGGATGAGGAGACATGTGATATGCAATGACCCCCACATTATGGTAGGAATGTTCGGTGCATGTAGTCATAAGAAGAAAATTTCTGCTTTCTTGCTCTAGCGTGATACAAATTTCCTTACTGGAATTCCTGTATTATGGTAGCATTAGGCTAATGCCTTTGTCTCAGTGAGTTTTTAGAATAATGATTGTACTGATAACATATTTTTTACTTTGTGTGTAGTACAATATCTCCTTCAGCAATTATTTGAACTTAAGGGTGTAGCGTGGGCTTGCCGCCTCTGCTCAAAACAATCCTAGAGGAAACAATGCCTCAAATTACTACAGCACTGCGGTAATCGTCATAGCCTTACTTACTACTAATTTAAATGCATTTACATTTAAAATTTGTCAGACAATTATAATTATGTTACATTTGCAGGTGAATGTATTGTTAGGAGTCTTGCCCAAGAGCTATGATTGCCTTGTGGAGGTCAGCAGTGTTACCGACTACACTATGCGAAATGCTGGTATGAATACTGCAGCCTTCTGTTATATCACTATTGCAAAGGCCATAAAAACACTGCATTGTGTGCACCCCATTAGAAAGCTCTCAAGTTGACAAGATCCCTTAATTTTCTCTCCTAATCTGTTTCCAAATACTGGATTTGCAGCAATTACTCACCAGATATAAACATGAGGGATAATCAATAACAGTGTCAATTTACACCATTCGTCTTTAATGGGAGTAGGCTTTTTCGTCAAGCTCCTTAGGGGCCATCGTCTTCCAACACGACTACAGTCACATTTTCAAATCTGACCCCTTCACTGATTCAAACAACAACCTCATCAACACATAATATCCATTATCTTCCTGTCATTCTCTCCCGTTCTCACTTCATCCCATTTGGTGTCTTGTGCTCTATGTAGCTTTGGCTACATCTCTTTCTTTCCATCAGTCCTGCTGTCCCCATCCCCTTCTATCTGTCTGTTCTCTCTTCAGCTAAAGTGAAAGCAGCACAAAAGCTGTGCAACAGCACGTTGACAAAAGCTGTTAAACTTACCTGCAATTTGGCGGCGGATCTAGAGTGATTTCTGCAAGCTCCTTTTGAATTCTGCAGGGCAAAGGGAAAATACGCATTGTGATGTTTTTTAACAGAAATAATTGGTTCATACACTATCTAAACACAAATAAACACATGTAGGACTTTGAAATAATTCAAAGATGTAAGAACGGGCGTAGAGAAAAAACTAAAATAAGACTTCTATGAGTGGTGCAGTAACTGGTTATGCAAACAGGAGATCAAAATAGTAAGCAAAAAAAAAAACATGTGAAAGAAGGTATTATGGCTGGAGCTGTAGATTTTCATGAATATATGACTCATAATAAGAGCTGTGTTTACACAGAGACACGAGAGGTTTCTGTTTCATTACCTACCTGTGTCTAACATTCTCCATTCAACACCATCATTTTACTCCTTCACAGCTTGTAAATCACTACTGACAGATACAACCTACAACATACTGGAAATAAATATTTTTTAAAGTGTTTATCTACCTGTTTAGAGACTATGATAAAATCCACAAATGCTGCTGCTACAGATATTCAATCTCCTACAGAAGGGTGAGGTAGGTTTGTGGTGCTTCTCACAAGCTGCTGACAGTGAGGTTATACTTTAGTACAGCTGCTAACCAGAAGCTTAGTACATATATTAGACATAGGAATATGGTGCATACAAGCTAGAATTAGTGCTACAACCGTTATTTCAATCATTTTGAACAAGATAAGCTTCAGAGTAATACTCTAGTTGAAATATATTGGTACATACCTCTTATTCTTGTGATTAATAGTGTTTATTGAGGTTGTTTATGGACAAATATCTCCTATTTTAGTAAATCTATATGTGCTAAAATATGTGCTAAATGTCTGGTGTAGTGTATACAGCTGTACTGAAACCTATAGGCTCACTGTCAACAACTTGTGGGAAACACCAAAACTGAGCTAAAAAGCCGCGAGACTGTACTAACTCACTACTGTACCATAGAAGATACTACTATAATCTCCAGACAGAAAGAAAGAAAAAATTGTTGTCATTGAAACTTTTGGGCGAGTAAGTAAAAGTATCAGTAAGTATTAGTACAGTGTGTGTGTGTGTGTGTGTGTGTGTATGTGTGTTTGCGCATGCTATGAGTTCTCAAATAATTTTTATGACACTGCAAGTGGAAATGTGGGAAAACTACAATTGCACGCTGCTTTGTTTGTTGTTCATGCCATCCATCCCAGTTCTCATCTCATTTCTCAAAAACACAACCAAAACCCCACATTTAGAAGATGCTGTGATTTTCTCAGGCTAAACATGTCTTCGTTTTTCTCCACTCTCTTTATTCTCCTCTTGATGTCCTGACAGCTAAAGCCTAGCCCTAAGGCTGCTTAAACCGAACAGCGCCAGACAACACACCAAATAAAATCTAAAATCCTATAACAGCTCTGTCCTTCTCCAGCACTCAGCCTTTCCCTCTGCATTTAACTGAGAAGGAACTAACTTCTATAGACGCTGCTATGAAAGGCATCGAGTCTCGGACAAGCCTTCACTTCAGCTTCTGTTATCATGGACTCATAGGATTGCCATCTCCAGAAGAAAGGCCAGATCACACAATGTAAGAAGATGAGGAATGCAAAAAAGAATACATCTAAGATCACTGATGCTATAGCTAGCGTGCGACACAGGATCAGTCAAGGCTGTATGGAACTGTCACATTTAGATACAGTATACAGTAGGACTGAGAATAGAGAAATGTTCTGATTCTAAGATTTTTATTTTTTTACATATAACTGACATAGATAAAAAAACTAAAATCTTTAGCCTGGCCAAATGTCCTGGTCATAGAATTTGACTGGAAGAAGTGTGGACCACATGTGAACCAACCAAGTATTTTTATAATGTTCTAATATTAAACTACGGTACGCTTTTTTAAGGTATTTTTTGTTATTTTATAGTAAGATTTTAAATTAATGGCCAAAGTAATATCTGTCCCTAATATCAGTTATTAGGGTCTATGATTATTAATAATCTGAATGAATATCGGCCCTGAAAAATCATATTGGTCGACCCCAACTGTACGGCTGCATACTAAAGATTGGACAAATGACATGTTTTGTTGATTTTCTAAGTGAAATCACGTAAACACTTCCTCTACAGCAGGGGTGGGGAACAGAAGGCAGGAATCTAGCCTACTTTGATGATTTCTCTTCTTTGACAGAACAACTAAAGCTGACAATTAGCTGTTGGGTGCATTTGATCAGGAAGACCACCAAACTGCAAAGGAATCTGGCCCTCAATGACTGGAGTTCCCCACCCCTGCTCTACAGGGACTGATCTTCTATTTGCTGTTTTTGTAAATGTGCATTAAAACACAGAATTAGGAGTACCCAATGCTGGTCCTGAAGATCTACCACAAGCAAATTTACAATGTCCAAAAACACTTCTTATTAGTAAATTAATTTACATTAAGGTAAAAAAGCTTGTATAATCTCAACTGAAAGACACTGACTACTAAAATTGGATGCTCTGGAGCAGCCTACGGGCACTCTGCCCAGTGCCAGTTATCAGCTAGACAGGTATAAAGCCCCCCGGCTTTGGAACAGTGGAGCTGCATTCTCTGGAGTGAAGGAGCTCCATCCAGTACATTTTGGGATGAGTTGGTGTGTAGATTTAGATTATGCAGTTAGATTTTCTTGACTTGCTGAGTGAAAATAAGTCAGTGAATGTGCCCAATCCTGTTTTTGGAGAACTACCACCCTGGAGAGTTCTGATCTAAATCACCTGAGTGTGATATTCAGATCTCTCTGAAGGTCTTCCTTACCAGGACCAGATTAAGGTTGAAATTCCACTGCAGGGTGGTAGAGCAAATTTGGTCCAGTAATTCAGACATAGCTGAACATAAGGACAACAGAGTTCAATAACAGAGTGAATTGATGGAGTGGATGTTCTGTGGCTCTCTGTCTGATGATTCTTAATAAAACAGGCCCTTGTGAATAATAAGCTGTACATTCTCAATCACACAGTGCAGCAATATCTCTTATTTCTCTTAGAACACAGGAAATCGTATTGGGTTTGTCATGAGGTGAGCAAAATTGCGTTTTACCATTTCCCTTCTGCTTCTATCATAAAGCATAGACTCAATTACAGAACAGATGGCACCATGACTAAAATGAACACAGTTTACAATATTTTCATGATATTTCTACAGTATATTAAACACATTTAAATAATAATACACAATGAAACAATTAAATATCAGGGATAAATCTGATTTCTATTACATTTTACAAAAATTGTAAAAAAAAAAAATACTCAATCTGTTCTACTACTAGTCCTAGCATGTACTTTGGTAACTATTCAGTTTTCTTATTTAGAGGTTCAAAAGATCCTAATTCAAACCCCTTTATGACACTGTACTCACCTCTTGGCACTGGTGGAGAGTTTGGCAGCAGTTTTACTAGAGATCTTTGTTTCCTTCTTCTTGGGCTGGGCCTGCTCACGCTCCTGCTCCGGAGGGGCTGTCTCTCTCTGTTCAATATCTGAGCTTCCACCGCTCGTGCTGGGGCTGTCGTCTGGTCTCTGCACCTCACTGGACATCTTGGCCCTGAAAACAGTCCATCCAGATTTTCATGTTACATAATGAACTGCAGACACAGGGTCAGCGTTGTGCAAATTTGAAGGTGATGCAGATTTTTAACTGTGTAAAGGGAAGTGAAAATGCAATCTGAACGTAGGGACTGAACTGCATCAATTCTGGAATGCTACACATAATGCATTATAATGTGTTTATATTTCCTATTTATATCAGCAATTCCTTTAGCCACATTTTTGTATTCAGTATACTTAAATTATTTGAGAACTTTCAAGATACAAGTTGTATAACTTCATAACCACTTGAGATGTACTGATATGGAAATTTTGGTTACGATACGATAACCAATCATTTTATATCACATCATCGGTATCATACTGATCGTTTAAACAAACTATGTAATGTCAAATTTATGTTACATTATGTCCACAGAACAGAAAATTATCTGAATTATCAGTCATACATTTAATATGGGGCTTTTGACAATAATTCCGTTTTTTTCCAGTTTATCTGGAAACAATATATGAGCACATCCACAGTACTGGGAAACAGTTCTGGGACATGGAACGTCCAAATTAAATTTGTCACAAAATGTGTGAACATGTCCAAGTAAGTTAAATTAGACACTCCAAAATCAGATCTCTCCTATTGTTTTACTTTTTTTTTTTCAAAAATTGTCCAATAATCAAGTTAGATTCTGTTAGTTACATGGTTTCCATTGTGCCTAAACATACTTGTTTATTAAAAACATTAGTTTTATCATTATGGCACAAACTTATGTATGACACAAGTCTACTTTCGGCATAGACCTCATTCCAATATTTGATCTGTGCCTGTTAAATGGAAACCGTAACTTACACAATCTAAAAAATTACCCAATTCACCAACAAATTTATATGATTTAGAAAACAAAAAACCTTCTAACATGACAGAAGATAAAATGTGTTCATTTAATGCAATTTATAACATCAATTTTATCCACTGACTAGAATTTATAATGAACTGCATAAGTTACATGGAAACCATAGGAATTAATTCCCAGTACTGTGGATATGCTCATATTGATCGCCGATATGTTGTGCATCCCTAATAATCACCACTTTTCAAAGGAGAAGGGATCACTTGTGAGTTACAGAACTTCCACGCATCACTCAAAACATGAACTATATTATGCTGTCAGTCCGGGCAGTGTGGTGCACATCCACTACAATCCAAAGTGACTGGTGGCTGATCTAGACAACACTGCAAAACTTACAACAGCTGGAATCAAGGGTAAACTGCCAGGACCCTGAACTGACAGTAAGTGTTCTCCAGTAATGGTCTTGTTCTGTTCCAGTTTTTCACATATATGAGCAACACTACAAGGCTCAGGAATTAAATAAGCTGAAGATTCCTGAGAACTGGACAAGAAAGCTGTTTGCAACAGATGGTGCAGAATGCTATCACAAACACATGAGAATTAATAGCGCAGAGTAAGTCTTATTCTATATCAAAGGCAAATACACGGTCAAACAGCCTGATGCTGCATTTGATAAATGTCTGTACATCTCAACGCCCCAAGCATGCACTCAAATTTTTCTTACAGTATGTTTTAGGCCTTCATCTGAATTTCCTGGCCATTTTAACACATTTCAACTACTAATAACAAAGATTAAATCAATGGGGTAATATATGATGTGCATCTTTAATATTTTGCCACAAGCACATAACACTCAATGTCTTTGGTCACTTATTTCCATCTCACTGCCCTGAGCTTGCTGAGCTACTCCAACAGCAACTCATATTTTTCTTAAGCTAGATCATGCTCAGCACAGGTTCAACAAGCCTGATCTTGCTGTGGCATCACTGGCCGAATAATGAAGCCTAAAAACATTTTAAACTTTCATGAGCCAAGCAGTTATAGTACTGCATACAGGCTGGAAAACCAATTCTCCACTGGAACAACGCAGCACGTATTAAAGCCATGTGTGCGGTATGCTGGAAAGCAGCCTTCATTGTGACTGTTTTAGACATCTGACACAGTCATCATCTTCCTCATCTTTTTTGTTATTAATAGTTTATGTTTCATCAGACAGCAGACATCATTAGCATTTTGCCATGAACACTTGATAAACGCCTTTGGTCACTTATTTCCATCTCGGAGCCCTGAGCTTGCTGGATTATTCTAACAGCTACTCATTAAGAATGTAAAAAGTCCCTCTGTGCCGTCTCCATTGTGATCTTCCCTCCAAGAGATCATTCTGTGACCGTGAGGAAATCCTTCTCCATCTGCTATTCAAGTTAATGGTCATGACCTAAACCGTGTCTGTTTTAGAGCAGGTAATTTAAGGAAAGAGCAAGTCTATTCTAATCTGATACATCGCAACAACCTGAGACTGAATCAATGCATCATCCTCATCCCTGTCTTTGCCATTTCCTGGGAGATTTAAGGAGTCCTAATTCTACTATAAGCAGGATTGGTTCTCCTTGTGAGGCTTGGTTTCTCTCAGTGGTTCATCCCCAATCTTTTAGGAACTCTTCCCTTCTGAGTCTTTGTTCCTGGGAGTGGTTATCCACCATGCTTCTTCCCTGTTGGGTCTTGTTTTCAATGAGTCTTTTCCGTGTTCTTAGAGACTTTTTCCCTTTTGAGTCTTGGTTCTTTTCAATCATTCTCCACTACGCTCTTACAGACTTTTTTCCTTTGGAGACCTGGTTCATCTTAGCATCTCATCCTCATAGGGACTTTATTCCTTTTCGGGTCTTGGTTCCTCTCAGGGATTCCTCCTCATGCTTTGAGATCTTGATTTATAAACATTGGTTTCTTTCAGCATTTCTTCACCAAGCGTTTAGTGACCTTCTACCTTTGGAGCATTGGTTCTTCTCAGTATGTTTTCTCCAAGATTTTAGGGAATCTCCCCCGTTCTGAGTCTTGGTTCCTTTCAGTGTCTCTTCACCTTGATTTTAGAGACTCTTCCCCTTTGAGTATTGGTTCCTTACTTCTACACCACACTCTTAAGGACCTTTCCGTTTTGAGTGTTGGTTCCTTTCGGTGTTTCGTCATGGTGCTTTTAGGTACTTCTCCATTTTGGGTCTTGGTTCCTCCTCATGTGCTTGGGCACTTTTTTGGTAACAATATGACTCTGGGCTTTGCTGGGGGGAGTCTTTTTGTGTGCTGTTTTGGGACAATGTCTGTTGTAATATAAATAAAAAGAGCACCACACAAATAAACATGAAGTGAGATGTCCTTAAAGGAAAGATACATCCAGTGAAGTGATGTTGAAGAAGAAAAGCACATTATAATGGAGCTGCTACAAGGCAGCAGCTATTAGCAGTGACATGTTGATAACACAGCTGCTGGGCTGTGAGCTCTGAGAGGGTTTGTTATAATGGAGAAAATGGGTCATAAAACATTTAGATGACACAGCCCACACGCCCTCGATGCTAAAATACGACAGTAACGTTACAGCTGCGCACTGACACACAACAAACGTCGAGTTATTTGACTTTTATTCTGTAAATGTAACGCGTTTGAGGAGTTTCTGTTTTGATAGTGTCGTCGTGCTAAAACGTTAACTGTCGAGGGGGGGGGGACGTTATCTTTGGCACTGAGGAAAACAAAATGGACAGAGCTAAAAGCTGTTGGGAACAAAACAGCGGGGACATAATGAGGCTAAAGCTGAATGAGACGGAAAGACGAAGCCTGCTGCTGCTGGAGGAGGGAGTGCTGAAGCCGAAAAGGCCCGAGTGTGAAAAACGCACCGAGGAGGCGAGCGTTAGCACGGGCTGCTAACGAGGAGCTCGGCCGGGCTCAGTGAGGGAAACCGCGGCTTTAAAACGCTGTGAAATCGCCTCTGTGACCACCATGAGCTTTACTCGCTTCTGCACAAAGGCAGACACGACCCACACACACACACACTCACACACCCCCACACATCCCCCCTCGGTGGAAAACACCACCACTTTCCGCGGGACATTTCTATAAGCACTTTTCTCCTCGCTTCTCCACCGAACATACGAGAACGTTTACCTGTTTACACGGCCGCCGATGTTCACAAAGTGATTTAACTTAAAGAAAAGAAAGACGGAGATAGAGAGACAGAGAGAGATAATCCAGAGTCCGACCGTCCGCTCCTTCCCCCGTCTCCTCGCTATTTAACGAGAGAGAGAGAGACAGAGTGTGTGTGTGTGTGTGTGTGTGAGTGTGTGTCTGAGAGAGAGAGAGAGAGAGAGAGAGAGAGAGAGAGAGAGAGAGAGAGA
>BRDA01012190.1:44587-55783 GCA_036984385.1 Crenuchus spilurus
CACGAAATCTCCGACTAAGAGTAAGAGAGAGAGAGAGAGAGAGAGAGAGTGTGTGTGTGTGTGTGTGTGTGTCTGAGAGAGAGAGAGAGAGAGAGAGAGAGAGAGAGAGAGAGAGAGAGAGAGAGAATGAGAATCAGCCTCTAAAGCACAGCCGGCTGTATAAAGGACCACTTCATTAACTGTATTTTTCAATACAAACGTTTTCTTATGATGTCATCATCATGCGTATGTAGATAAACTCATTATTTTGATATCATTGTAAGATATATAAAAATATATATTATCTATGCATATTATGTCATTATTCATAAATACTGACTCGTTATTTTTGAGATATCTTGTTTTTATTACAGTATTTGTAGCTATTATCATTATTTTGATGTTATCTCATTATTTTGATGTTATCTCATTATTTTGATGTTATCCCATTATTTTGACATAAAATCTCATATTTTTATATGAACCCATTACTTTGATATACTTCCATTAATTTAATATTATCTCATTATTATCAGGTAATATCTCATTATTTATCGTTACTAACTCGTTATTTTTGAGATATCTCGTTTTAATTGCAGTATTTTGAGCTATTATTATTATTATTATTATTATTATTATTATTATTATTATTATTATTATTATTATTATGTTATCTCATTATTCTGAAATGCAATCTCATAATTTTTATATTAAGTCATTATTTTGACATACTTTCATTTTTTATATTATCTCATAATTTTCTGTCATTATTTATAAATACTATCCCATTATTACAGTATTTTGAACTGTTATCACAATCATTCTTTGGTGATATTATCATTATTTTGTTATTATATCATTATGTGCAGATGTTATCTCATAATTTATAAATACTAACTTGTTATTTTTTGAGATATCTCATTTTTATTGCCGTATTTTGAGCTATTATCATTACTATGATGATATATTATCATTTTATGAGATATTATCATTATTTTGATGTAATCTCACTATTTTGTATTACAATTTCATAATTTGTATATTAACTCATTATTTTTTTATGTTCTTTCATTATTTTGTATAATTACCTCATTATTATGATGTTATTTTGAGATAGTGTTGGGTAGTTATTTTGAGATATTATCTCATAATATTCATATATTGTCTTATTGTTTTGTTCTTATTTTTTGAGAAATTAACTCATAATTTTGAGATACTAATTCAGAATTTGGACATTGTAATATCTCAAAATTTTGACAGCAGTTCACTTGATAGAGAAAATGTTATCACAATTAGGTGCAGCATTTGTGTTTTTAAGTGGCAAATGTGCTATGTATGAAGCTTATAAAAATTTGCATACATGTGGCAGTACTGATTCATAATATTCATAATTTAATTTCATACGATATTGTGGTGCCTCAAATCAAATATTTTTTCAAATAATTAGCACTTATTTTTTAAACATCACTTTATTACAGCTTTCATCAGTACACATATTACATTATAACAATGTTTAATATTACAATTATTATTATATTACTACAATAGACAGCATTATGAAAAACAAAGGTATTTGTTATTGTACACCAATGTACAGTCCACATGCTAACAGGTTAGCAATAATACATTGACTCAATACAATATGCTATGATACAATGCAACACATTCAATGTATTATTTTTACCTTCCTAATTAGATTACATTACAAGCGTTAGGCAGCCCTATCCATGGTGCAGGGGAGCAGTTGGGGGTTAGGTGCCTTGCTCAAGGGCAGTCATGACCTGCCTGGGGATCGAACCGGCAACCTTCCGGTCACAAGATCAGAACCCTAACCACCATGGCTGCCCCCAGAAACAACTGACAAATTAAAGGAAAACCCAATGGAAAATCTATGGAACTATACTGCAGGACTAGAACAACATTCTTCCAAAAATCCTTCCTAATCTGGTTCTGATGTTGGTGGGGGGAACACGCCAGTCCAAAATCTCCTACAGATGTTGATATCAGTTGACCGTGAAGACCATAAGTATGTGTTTTACATAATTTTCATTCTCATCAAACAATTCAATGACCTCTGATGTCAGGAATCATTATGATTTTGTAAGAAACGTGACCGTCATGAACCCCTCCCTCTAAGACAATAAGTGGAGCCAAACCATGTTAACCAGACATGCCCCACAGCGTAACAGAGGCACTAGATCCCCTGTCTGGAGAAATGGTCAATCATTCAGGCCTTGATGAATACCCCACACAGGGAGTACAGTGAACGATGACTCTTGTCATGATGTCCAGATCAGTTTTTTCCACATTTCTGCTGACTGATGCCTTATGGGTTTTCCCTGATGTAGCCCTACAATATCCCTCACTGAGACATTGGCGATGGACGTTCTTGCTGACTATCTGATCACCACCTACATTCCCAATCACAGTTGACCTTTTCTTTCCCCTTCCACATTGCACAATGCACACGCATAATGGTCACTGCATGTCCACTCCCAGAGGAAAATGTTATTGCTCAGATGTCACTTGATGGCTCATGAGAATTAATGGGGAATCATCCATAATTCTGCAGTAGAAATAGCATGGACCACAAAGGAAACATGAGATTCTTCTGCCCATTATAATTACATTCCAGCATCAAAGCTGAGAAGACTCTTAGTCATCTGTTCACTGGCATGGTGCCCCCTGATTAACGTTGATTTGTCAGGCACTTGGTGACTGGTTGCTGTTCACCTGTCATCCCTGCCTCAATAATGGACAGTCATTCAGTCTTAGATCTTTCCTCTTTCATAATCTTAAAGATCACTTTAGAGTTAACACTTGCATCTGAAGTTGAAGATGCTGATGCTGCTTTTGAAAGGAAGAAGTTGAGATATGTAAATTTGGTGACTGAGGTGAGAAATCGTGAGTGGCAGGCATATATTAGGCCGATAGAAATAGGTGTTGGGTTCATTCTAGCACAGTTTGACACATCTGTGCTGCTTAAATTTGGATTTTGAGGCTGTGTGCTAAAGGCAGACGTGAAGGAATTGTCAGAAGTAGCTGTCAGGGGTTGTGGGCAAGGAGGACACATGTTAGTTGGGGACATGCAATTTTAGACTAGTAAATCCAAAAGGAACAGGTGGCACTGAGCAGTGCTAGTGGGGCTTGTTATTAGGGATGAGCGAGTACACCACTATCTGTATCTGTATCTGTATCTGTTCAACCATTAAGTGGGCGTTGTCTAAACCGGAATTGGGTGTGGTTTAACAGGAAGTGGGTGGGGCTTAATTCTGTAGATTACTTTAAGTTTGAAATTGATATGGATTGATCAGACGTTGCTATATGTATTGTTTATTTGAAATCTATTTACAGAACAGCCTCAACATTGAGATTCAAATCAATGTTTTTGATCACAAAAGTAAGAGAATTATTTACTATTAACAAACAAGAGTTGTCATACTCAACACAACTTCCTTTTTTTTAATTTTATGATCAAACTGATTTTTTTTTTCTTTCAATTATTTATTTATTTTCACTACTTAACATTCTTGGCATTTTTTCCACACAAAGTTTATCAATATTGATTAAGGTGTGTGTGTGTGTGTGTGTGTGTGTGTGTGTGTCCATGTGTGTGTGACTGAGTGACAGTCTTTGCAGCTAGCTCTTACAGTCTGTGTAGGGAGAGGCGGGTGCTCTGTGTGACTTGCCAATCACAGATTGTGAAGACAGTCAGTTACCCAATGAGGATTTTCCTTCAGCATGAGCACGAATATTGACGAGTTTTACTCAGTTATGTACTTAGTCTCCAAGGGGCCAGAATGAATCTGCAATGTGAGGGTGTGAATAAAATTCATATGGAACTGGCTGCACTGAGTATGGAATGATAGTTATGTAGAGGGAGCTTGGCATAGGTCTGTGATTGGTGTTGGTTCCCAAGAAACAGTGAGCCTTTTAAGAACTGTTTTAAGAGCCCAATGATTATGTATCTGCATTTGGGTGTTCCCTAATCCAGAACCAGATTTCAAGAAAGCATTGCATAAAGCACATAGAGGAATACACTCTTCTTCAGCAGATTCTGCTTCTTTTTTGAGGGCATCTAAATCTAGAATCTGTGTTTTTCAAAGAGGTTCACTCACCAATATGAGCTGCTGATGATTTATACAGCAACCAGTCAACAGTCATCAGGTTCAATGCACTTGTCAATTGATTTGCTGGTCTATGTCTTGGCCTCAAGTCCAGCACATCAAAGCATTAAAGTTCACACTATTTTTATTTCAACAATGTCAGCTCCACTTTTAGTCGTAAATGGCAGAAATGTGGGTAAAAAACTTTATGTGGTTACACCAGTGCCCATGCCCCCATCCCTCCAGTGCTTGTGTCACAAGTTCACTGGTTCCATTCCAGCAAGAATATGGGGAACAGAGCCAGTTTTGCTGGCCAAGTTTCTACCGGATGACTGCTGTGAAGAGCTTTATCATTGTGGCAGAAGAACAAGGATGTAACTGCTGTAGATGCAGTTATGAAATGTAAGGCTGTATTAACCCACAGGCCTTTAGGGGCTGCCGCCCAGGGCCTGCATGGTTGGCCTTGCCAATGGAATAATATGCTCTTTCACTTCAGCTGCTTGTGTAAAAAAACAAATACCTTGTAGATGATCCATTCAGACTGTATTTTTTCTTCATTCTGCCTTTCTCAAAAACAGGAATAGCTGTATTTTTGAGAAGGTATTTAAGGGGATAATGGCATCATGCTGCAGGCAACAAAGACACAATCTAGCAGAATGAGGAACAAAAGAAGAAAAAGATGCCCAGGGGGCTAAACAGGGCTTGCCGGAAAACTCCATGCAGCCCATGAAGACAAGAGTTGTAACAGAGGGAACTGATGGGATAAAATACATGTTAGTATTTCAGTGCCAAACATAAATAGTAGAATTCTTATAGAGAAAGATTGCACATTCAAAAGAATGTGAGTGACTGCTGAGAAGCTGCTCAAAAAAACTGAAGTAAAAGCACGTACACTACTGTTATGCAGTCTAAATGGTTGGGTTTCTTTGCATATTTTTTTGCTATTAGAGATGGTTTCTGGGCAACTTGTGGAGCAAATGAGCACAGTACAAGAAGGAGCACAGTACAAGCAGTCTTGAGCCCTTCGAACAGTATCTTCATCACAGTTTAATTTATATTGTGCCTTTTCTCAACACTTTATAGTAATCAGCAAAGTATAATCAAAGATCTGTCAACAAAAATGCACACACAATTTCCCAGACTGATAGGGAAATCTCCCGTCCTTGGTAACCACACTTGCCCTGTAAAAGACATTAGTTGTGAGTGAATATTCTCTGGAAATCTAGTAGTGATAATGTTGCATCATGTTTCAGCTATTCACAGCTCACTCAACCCAGGAAAACAATGCACTAGTTCAGCTTTGGCATCAAAGTTTCATCACTCATGAGCATACCCTGCTTCAATATTTGACCATACATGGCTACATGAATCCCTTGTTTTCAGTTGTGGTTGAGATGTAAGCAATAAAATGGTCACCTGTTTTGTTCCTGTTTTGCTTGGGTGTTGTTCCTCAAGAGTATATCTTAGGCCCGTTTTAGTTTGTTAATATAACAGTATCAGATTGTGTTGTAATGAATATATCAGAAGTTGTATTGACTCCACTCACCTTGTCCTCCAGACTTTTAAATGTATTTTACTGTTTAAAAAAGTTCAGTTAAAGACGTTTGCTCCTTTCTCCTGGAAAAGTCAGTGTACTGAACTTTTAAGATATGCTATTGGACCTAAAGGACCATCTTGAACCTTTTAGGGGACATTTACATTGTTTGGGGACAAAAAAGGCACCATTTTGCTTTTTTAAACTGTGCAAAGCAACAGAGTGGGCCATGCTTGACACAGGCTAGATTTGAAAGCACTTAGAGTAGGCCTCTGCAGCCTCTTAATAAACACAGGGTTTCGCCCCACAGTGGGATCACCATGATAATAGCCACTGAATGGGTCAGCGGGGCGAGTGGGGTGATCATGTGCAGGAGAGAGGCTTAAGCCCTGCACTTCCTCTCCCTCACCCCATCAGGACTGGAGTTCAAGACAGCGCTGAGCAGGGGCTCTTTTGTGATGGTAATGATGGGGCGTAAAAGCCTGCAGAGACAACCAAAGTACACCCTCCTCCTCTCACTGGATCCAGTAGAGAAAGACTGCAACAGTAGGGTAGATACAGACCTGATTTACACTGGAAAGAGGAAGAAGTGTGGTAGTATCATAACCAATCAGTCAATCAATCAATCAGAGAATCAATCAACAAAAAGCTCAATGAAGGTTTAGGGTTTTTTTTTTTTTATTATGCAGATGTTACGTAGCTGGAGAGACAAAAAGCTGCATAATATCACAATAAATAAACAGGCACGTAAGTAAAAATTAAATAGATACATTTTTACAACTGATCATTTGTAATAGTCCTGTTTATAGTGCCCTATTTATAATTTGTACAGCATTAATTTACATTCAATTGGACCCTACAGTGCTCTCTGCTGGCCACTCTGTGATTGCTGACTATAGAGAGAAAGAGCGAGAGAAAGAGAGATGAGACTGCAGTCTTGGGTTCGAGTCTCCATTTAACACTAGAAATCCCAAACCGGTGAAAATTGTCGTCGTCTCTGCTCCCGCACTGGAATGCTGGAGTCATTAAGTGGAGTCTCCATGTTCTCCCCGCGACTGTGAAGGCTTGCTCCAGCGTCTCCGGTTTCCTGCCACAGTCCAAAAAGATGGAGGTCAGATGAATTGGTTCATCTAAATGACCTGGCATGATTGTGTGTGCTCAGTGATGGGTGGGTGCACTGGCTTTGGTTAAATTAGTGGAATGCTCCTGAAGGGATATGGGGACTCACCATGACCCAGAACAGGATTAAGCAGTTAAGATGATGGATGGATAATTATAGCTTCCTCAAACATCTGTAACTACACACTTTAGATTTCAGGTTAGCTTAAGCTTGAGGAGGGTGGATATCTGGCGGATATTGGAGTGAAGAATATTTTGGGACCAGGCAACCCTGCTACATTTTGACCAAGTTTCATTTATGGAAAAGTGAACATGTCACCTGGACTAATAGTGCAGTGATAAATGGACTTCCTCTTTATTTTTCCCTTCAGTAAATGGAATCAATGAGCCATGCAGTGTTAGAGAGCACATAAGCAAGTCTTTTGAATACTTAATAAGTAACATACAACAACCTGAGCCGCGTCAAGCACACCAAACCTGGGTTGCATCTGGCATACAGATCGGGCCCACATACGGCAATGAATGACAGAATTGGGCCACTTTTAGCTGCCAGAAGCCATTTTTTTATTTATGTATTTTTATTCAATAAAAGTGTTAAACTTCTCTGAAGAGTATCATTAAACATAATAGCAAATGTGAGAAAGAATAAAAAGTATAATAACAAATATGTATAAAAAGTATCATTTTTGTATTGTATTTAATGTGTTATTAATAGTTTATTATTAACTTAATCATTAATTATTAATTATTATTATTATTTATAATAGTTTATTATTTTGCTATTTTGTCAGACTTGACTTTATGTTTAATGTTGCTGTTCAGGTACATCACTCTAGGCCATCATTCATTGTGGTTTGAGGGCCAGATCTGTATGCCGGATGTGGGCCAGGTTTAGGCCATATCAGTATGCTAGCTGGGATTAGCTTTGTAGCTCCAGTGCAGTACTAAAGACACCGAACATGTCTTGGCTGAGCCACTGTGTCTGAGGAAGGTACACATTTGTGCCAAACTTGTAAAGTTGAATGACAGAAGCACTCAAAGTGTGATTCTCTTTTCAGAGGCTGACGTGGTGATGTTTTCTCCATAGTTTGGCGCGCACTCCACGCTCGGCAGGCCTGAGTCAGCAGGCGTGTGAGTCACTGATACCGGCCGCCACACACAGATGCATTACAGCACTGGCTTTTATTAGCCATGCCTTTGTGGGGAGAGCTTAAAAAGGAAAGCCAGGACACACCAAGTCTCTCTCTTTATCTCTCTATATATCAGTCTTTCTCTCACACAGACAGAGCAAACTTCATCACAGTCTCATTGCTTTTTTATGATCACTATCAAAGACGGCTGATGTATATGTATGAGCTGATGCTTCTGATATTGCAGCACAAATCTCTATAACACCTCAGCTCCTGCAGAGTTTATCAGAAAATAACTTGTTGGTCTTAAGAAGCTGAGTGTATTGTTTCCAAAAACAACTTAAACAGTGGACTTACACAGTCATATCACAGTATTATAACCACCTACTTAATAGTGAGAATATCCAGTCTTGGCTCAAATCACATTAGCATACATTGTGGTGTGGAAAGTATTAAGTGATGGAAAGTGTACAATTCCAATTTGCCATATAGTTTTCTGGCATCAGTGACTCACACGGTACCACTGTTATGCCTTTGGAAGACACTCAGTGTACAAGATGTCCATTCTGAGTACACCTTCACTGAAGCTGCTCTTGAACATTCCTTGAAGTTCGGTTTCTAAGCTGTCAACAACCTTCACCTGGTACCCTGTTATCATGCCCTTTTGGACATCAGCCAAATAACACCCTTTGCCCATAATGATCGTTTTGCACTCTGCTACAACTGGCTGGTGGGACAAAAGGTGTAGCTCAAGAACAGAAATGCTTCTAATATAGTGGACAGTAGGTGGAGCTACAACAGAAAGATTTCTGATAAAGTAGACTGTGGGTGGAGCTAGAAACGAGTGCTTTCTGATAAAGAATGCAGTGGGCGGAGCTAAAAAAGAGAGGTTTCTGATTAAATGGACAGTGGGTGGAGCTAGAAAGGAGTTATTTCTGATAAAGTGTACAGTGGTTGGAGCTAGAAAGGAGTGTGTTCTCTTAAACTGGACAGTGGGCGGAGCTTAAGTACCAGGTGACTTTGTAGAAGCACATGGTTTGTGGAACATTTTATTAATGTTTTATATCACTTACATAGCTCAGGCCTCAGTGGAGAGTAAATCTCACTGTTGACCACAAGATGATGCTGTAGGACTGTGTGTGTGTGTGTGTGTGTGTGTGTGTGTGTGCGTGCGTGTGTGCGTGTGTGTGTGTGTGTGTGTGTGTGTGTGTGTGCTGTCACACACTGCTGTTTCTGGCCTGTGTCCTTATCAGTGTGCTATACTGTGCTGTCGCTGTGGTGACAGTGCTGTCAGAGGTCTGTAGACAGAAACATCTCTAACTGCTCTGTCAATACACACACACACACAACCACATTCCCCTATAACTAATGCCATAATATTATTTAATAAAAAAATTGAGGCATGTTTGTGATGGTTTAGTCATGCAGTTAGCATAATGCTAACCTCGTAGCACTAAGCTTCCCTCACTAGTTAGCTACATTAGCCTCACAGATTCAGTTCACATTACACTGAGCAGCTAATCATGCAATTAATTGTGTTTCGCTTGATTTAACACTAAATAAAGATGTTCTGAATGTAAAAGCAGTTCATAGTCTCACAGGTGGACAAAGTAGACTTCAATGACGAGTATTACTGAATATAAAAAAGTAATCTTCTCTACCACAGAACATTTCACCACAACATCAAACTGGACAGTTTTGCACGGACAATAACATCAATATTAATACATCAAAATATTTTTCCTTCAATAACTACAGCATAATGTTTTTGGATGGGTCTACCAGCAGGTGTTTTCATTAGCTTTACACTGAGATGCTAATCTGCGATGGTCCTTTACGGCTGTGATATCTGTTGTTGCTGAAGTCACGAAACGTGATTTAACAAAGCCGAAACATCATTCCGTTCTCCTCAGTTCCTTTTGAAGTGGACTATGCAGGGAATTTGGACATTTTAAATGAGGATCCAAACCATAATGAGTGAAAGTGTTCCGTTTGAAGGGAACCCCCCAACTGCTGCCCAGACGCTGTGGATAGGGCTACCCAAGGATCTATATTACTGGATAGGACTCACGTGACTTTTGAACGCGCCGGCAAGGAGCCTCCATGTTGTGTGGAAGCAGGGCAAGCTCTGAAGGAAGCCAGCGTTTACAAACAACAAAAGGGCTGCAATGTTTTGCATTTAACTGTTTTACTGTATTGGAATTCTATCAGCAGAGACCAGGGGATCACATTCCACAAGTATGTATTCATTTTAAAATGATTTACTCGTAATAATCTGTGAATTACAGCCACAATCTCTGACCTACAAACCTGACGTAGTTCTGTAGACATTACACTAATAGTCAGGCTTACATCAAACCAACAACACTCATGAAGTTAGTATCACAAACATTAACTCTTACTGTAAGCAAATGTAGATATGCATCAGAACTCTAAACTATTAGACTAGAGGCATTTTTATAGCGACAATGATGCAGTGTCAGTGTTGTCAACTTGGCAGTGCCAGTGGCCCATCAAATTGTCTTATAAGTTATAGACAACACCTTTTAAATTACTAAAAAGTAAAATTAGTATTGCAGCATAAATAGAGCTTTACAATGTGTTTACTGTAACAATAAATGAACTCGGATGATAGCACTGAATATTTCTACATTTACTTTCATATGTATGAGGTTTCCGTGTTCTTTACTTTGGATTAAGACAGTCGACAGGTTGAAAAAATTGATAATTTGTGTAGAGCCATCGGTCACTAGCAAGTATCAGCAAGGCAAGAAATCATGGCTATATTTATGTCAATGGCCATGCGATAGCAGCATTACACAATTTAATTCTTTGTCTTCTTTGTACATAACTTACATTTTGAAAATCGGATAATTATTAACGATTTTACAGCCTAGAGAAAATGTCCATTACGACAGATGCGAGAGCCGATAGTAGCCTAACATGTCATCAACCATTTTAATACTTTGATTAATATTAAAAAGCTTTTTATCCTCTTTGTAAAGAACTTTAAATTTTGAAAATCGGACAATTATTAGCAAAGTTAGAGCTTTGAGAAGGCAGCAGTGCTGGTCATGTGCCATTGTTTACAAGCTTCACTTCCACACAACATGGCGGCTCCATGACTTCGCGCCGGCCTCAATGCTAGCGAATAGGCAGCGTCCTATCCAGTAATATAGATCATTGGGGCTACCCACCTCTAGTGTGTTTGTGTGTGTTTCACTGCACAAATGGGAAAAAATGCGGAGGACAAATTTCCCCACTGTGAGACTAATAAGGGATTATAAAATAAAGTCACATGGGTAACACTTTATAATAACTTTCATTA
>BRDA01012192.1:233-12417 GCA_036984385.1 Crenuchus spilurus
GAGCCCCAGTCAGAGGGAGATTGACAGTCATGTTTAGCTTCTTCCATTTTCTAATAATTGCTCCAACAGTTGATCTTGTTTCACCAAGCTGCTTGACAATTGTCCTGCAGCCCTTTCCAGCCTTGTGGAGGTTTACAATCTTGTCTCTGGTGTCTTTTGATAGCTCTTTGGTCTTAGCCATGTTAGTAGTTGGAGTCTTACTGATTGTGTGGGGTGGGCAGGTGTCTTTATGCAGCTAACAACCTCAAACAGGTGCTTCTAATTTTCTCTCACAGTGGACATGCACCCAAGATTAAAATTTCAGACCCCTCCATGATTTCTAAGTGGGAGAACTTGCAAATTTGAGTTTTGCAAAAATAGAGTTTTCAAATACTTATTTTCCTCACTGTACATGCCTGAGACTTCCAGTGTGCTGAGATCAGATGTTTATGGATGTAAGATCATTAATGTGATGTTGACTCGTGGTGTTAAAATGTGTTAAACTGAACATCTGGACAATGTGTAGAAAACTCAGAAGTGTAGAATCTACAGAATATGATCAACTTTGTTGTTTTGTTTCTCTGGTGTATAAAATCTGTATACGGATGAAAACAGATCAGACTTTAGGACTAGACTTGATTTCTGAAGATGAGCATTAGAAGAGAAGAGGTTTGTAGTTCTCACCTGTTTCTCAGCTCGTTCTGCTGTAGCTGATACTGTATCGTGTCCTTTATGCTCATCCATGGTACACAGCACACAGACACACTGCTGGTCAGTGCGACAGTAAACCTCCAGCAGTTTCTCATGAACAGAGCAGATCTGCTCCTGGAGACATCTGGAGGCTTTGACCAGTTTGTGCTTCTTAAAGGCAGGAGACTGATAATGAGGCTGGAGGTGAGTTTCACAGTAAGAGGCCAGACACATCAGACAGGATCTGACAGCTTTGAATTTTCTCCCAGTGCAGAAATCACACTCCACATCTCCAGCTCCAGCAGGATGGTGGTCAGGAGAAGCAGCGTGGAGTTCAGTCTTCTTCAGTTTCTCCACCACTTCAGCCAGCATGGTGTTCTTACTCACAACAGGCCTCAAAGTGAAGGTGTGTCTGCACTGAGGGCAGCTATACACACCCGTCAGGTCCTCCTGATCCCAGCAGCTATTAATACACACCTTACAGTAACTGTGACCACACAGAATGGTCACTGGATCCTTCAGTAGATCCAGACAAACTGGACAGCTGAACTGAACCACTGAAAAACCGGCCTCTGCCATTTTACACACCGTCTACAACAAAAAACACCAGCCGAGTCCAGACCAGCAGCTCACTCACACTCAACTTCCTGCTTCCTCAAGAAATATTCAGGCTAGAGGTGTGTCTACTGAACACACACACACACACACAAACACACACACACACACACACACTGCAGTGAGGAAACACCATCAGTTTCACTTTCACTTCTGCTGAACTGAGAGAGAGATTACATGACATTCTTGGTTTTCTGGGCTCTCACTGTTAGTGTTTATATTTTTTAAATGATGCTGTATTACATTTATAATCATATTCATTTGCAGAGAATCAGAAACCAGAATCCTGGTTCAGCAAAACTTGCCTGGGCAAATGCAAACAAGACAGGCTGTTGCTTTGGCTTGACTTGGACAACTGCCAGTAGGGCAGGATGCGGCTGCAGTCTGGGCAACGGGCATCAGGGCAGCCCCAAGTGTCTCAGAGGATTCCCACTCTGTTCTAAGTGCCTCTGTGGCTCCGAATACAGTCAATAAGAGCATCAACGAAGCCCCGAACTCACCTGAGTGGATCAAGTATTCTCAGTCTGCTTCTGTGGCAGAGAAAGCCACAAACACACACATCCCTGTTCCTGGTCCGGGATGTACTCTGGCTGTGCAGGGTGCTTACCTTCCAGCTCTTTCCTGTGCTGGTCCTTTTGGGATGGGGTGGGCCTTGTGTCCGATAAACAAGGACGTGGATGTTGGCCTCACTTTGATTCTGTAGACATTTGGATCTGCAAGGTTCTGGACTTAGCTGTGCGGACCGTCATGGCACCTCACAGCACTTCACAGTAACTGGGTTTTGTCACCAGGTTTTGTGTTTGTTTTTTTGGTTTGTTTTGTTATTACTTGGGTGTTCGGGTTTTTTGTTTTGGGTCTGCACCTCGAGGTCGAGGCACCTTGGGGAGGGATACTGTCAGGTTTTGTCATGTGATCTGTCCTTGTCCTGCCCCTTAGTGTTTTCACCTGTGTGTATGTTCCCCTATTTATGTCCTGTGTGTGAGTCCTGTTGTGAGTCCTTTTGTCCTTCTCAGACTGTTAGTACTTATTCACGTCAGCTTGTTTTATTTCATGTTCGTACTTGTCTGGATCACCACTTTATTAAACCTCATTCATCTCTGCGATTGTCTCTGCATCTCATTCCTCGAATCCTCACAGTCTGTAATTGACTGGCTTTAAATTTGAAAGAAAAATCATGTTAGCATAATTAGTTGTGGTTGTACTTTATTTTCCCCAACAAAGAAACTGTAAAATGATTAAAGTTAAACTTTAAATAAAGAAAATACACTAAAAACAACAAATGAGTGACCTCAACTCAATACTAATAAAGCTACATTCACACTGCAGGTAAATCAGATTAGTTTATCACATCAGATCAGCTGAGATGACTGTTCACACTGTTATTAGTGATCAGATCTGATTTGTCTGTCCATACATCACAAGTCTGTTTGGGTTTCTATGGTAACAGTGCAGACGTCAGTAATTGGACACACTGGTGATGTGGCTTCAGAGTTGCCAGGTTCACAGTTTTCTGACAGAATAGCAGTGTTTATTTTAATGTAGTCATTGGTAAAATTTCATAAGTGGTGAGTGTTGTTTTTTTTTTACTTTTTGTACCGTGAACCAAAAACTCATAGTAACAGTAGAAAAATAGTGTTGGAGATGCCTTAGATAGACCTTCTAATACAGCAGAACATTGACAAGCTTAATTCTGTGACAGAGCTCTTAACTCTATTTGTATATCAAATTACATTTCCCCATTAAAATTTAATTACTATTAATCCATTCCAATCCCCATAAAAACCACACCAATTGTTTGTTACATATTTTAAATAAGAAAAATTCCATTTATAAATAACAAAATGTATAAAAGTTTGTACCTAATTTAACCCTAATGCCCTTGACTGGCATTATAGCCTTTATCAACTCCTTCTGCTTCAAAATTGTACATATCACATAAGTACTGTGATCGGACTGTTTAAACAAGTAAATACACACACCTCACTCAGGTTTTTCAATTATTTCCAACTTTATGTCCAAGCCCATCGTCTTTTTCTGCTTCTTAATTTTTCAAAAATAAATGGCAACATCAATATAAGAGATGCTTGCACGGTGAGATAACCATGTGAACCAAACAAGCGCTGGGCTACCTAGTGGCGGGTGGCGTAACCTCACTCACTCATAACTCGCTCAAAGGCTCCATAATGCAAAAAATCTACGGAGCGACGGCTTGTTTCTTAGAAAACTCAGATGTTGGGTCACTTGTAAGTCAAGGTTCCACTGAACAGTCACCATTGACCTTGGTAGACAACCCGGGTTGGTGAGAGCAGGACCATCGGTACCTTTTAAAAACTGGACCAAAAAACATGCCCGTCTGTCTGTGCACCGTTCAAATGGTCCAACTTCATGCTATGAACACAGCTTCAGTCTCAGAAAGCCAACTGCACTTATCACTACAACATGCTAGCTAGGCTAGCACTGACAAGCTAATGTGGCCCAAGCATTAGCTGCTAACAGAAACTTAGCTTAACCTTGTAAATGATTAGCTTGACTAAACTTCAGTCAAACACACATTTCTGTTTTTACAAATAAATTATTATTACTTCATACTTACCAGTTTTAGTGTGTCAGCTCTATGGAGGACCAAAAATGATAAAAGTATAAATAAATAAATGTATAAGTAAATGAATGAATAAATAAATAAATAAATGAATAAATAAATAAATAAATGGAGGACCAAACATGACAAAAGTATAAATAAATAAATAAATAAATAGATATACATTTTTATGTTTTTACTTTATTTATGTATTTAACATGTCTACACTTATTTATTTATGTATTTAACATGTCTACATTTATTTATTTATGTATTTAACATGTGTACATTTATTTATTTATGTATTTCCACATGTCAACATTTATTTATTTATGTATTTCTACATGCCTACATTTATTTATTTATGTATTTCCACTGGTGTGCATTTACATTTCTTCAAACCGTATGTTAATTGAGTGGGCAGTCCTAACCTCATTCTAAAAGCACGATTGGTTAAAGAGTTCTGATAGTTTCCTCTCTATTAGTAATGCCTTGGCTTACTCTGACTGTTCTCTAGCAATACTGGCCATTGGACTTAGCTTATCTAGTTAACTACAACTGATGAAATGTCTTTAAGAACAATTGCAATTGATTTAAGATCATTGGCGAATGTTTGTGAGAACCACTCGCCAAAGGACCACCTTCTCTTTCATTTAGAAAGAGAAGGTACTATGACTGATCTGTGTCTCTCTCTCTCTGTTTGTGTGTGTGAGTGAGTGAGTGAGAGAGAGAGAGAGAGAGGGTGAGAGAGAGAGATTGGTGTTGTTACTGCAGTATAGCGAGTGCATTTTACAGATGTATAGAACGTGAACATTAGATGTAAATAAGAGCGTTGATTATCGCCAAGCTTTCCAAACACTGAAAATATTTTAAACCGAGTCTGGATACGTAATCTGCGTAGTGCGATCGTGCATGTGAACCGAAATAGCATCTCCTTAGGTCTGAAAAGTGTATCCAGCTCATCTCCAATTTAAACCATTATCAACACACCAAACAGCAGCAAGCATATCTTTTTAAAAGACACAGTATTCTTTGTATTATACTGGTCAGCTACATCTCATAGCAGTTCTGTTAATGGCCTTCCACTCAATGCCATTGGGGAGTTAATAAAATAGCTTAGCCAACTCAGGTTATTACAAGATAGTGTTGTTCGATTGCTTCTGCCTGGTTCACCAAACTGACCAATCGTGCTTTTAGAATAAGGTTAGGACCGCCCACTCAATTAACATATGGTTTGAAGAAAAGTAAATGTACACGAGTGGAAATACATAAATAAATAAATGTAGGCATGTAGAAATACATAAATAAATAAATGTACACATGTTAAATGCATAAATAAATAAATGTAGACATGTGGAAATATATAAATAAATAAATGTAGACATGTTAAATACATAAATAAAGTAAAAACATTTATTATTAGTGTGACGGTTCCTATTTTCTGGCACCGATGTTGCCTCTGGGGTTTGTCCCAACCAAAGAATCGACTGCACGCTTGGTGGATAACGAGTCGTTTATTCTGCAAACTCTGCAATGAGTCCAGCATCCACACAGATTAGGTCAGTATGGTCAAATGACCAGCCCACAGCAGCGATATCCCAGTCTGCTGCGTTTCTCTTAAATGTACAGCTTTACAGTCTAGTACACATAACTAATAAGCCAGTGATCGTATAGTATAATAACAATAGTAATACATATTAACAATATATACTCAATATTAACTAAATATACATATTTTATGGTATCAACTCACATAATTATTTATTTATCTTTAACAATATTCTTAACATTACAGATATATCTCAGTCTAGTTTACTTTATTATAATATGAATATGAACTAAATATGAATATCTACTAGAATATGAAATGAAAATAAAAAACATACCTGTACAGAAACCCATGGTGTTATTTGCATATGAATTCAACTACTGTCATCCATTTTATGTGTTTACATTGTAAAAGAACATCGACAGGATGTACACTACTGCCACCCTGCGGCGAATACTAAATATGACAATACTAGCAAATGCTAGGGTAAGCTAAAGCACATTTTGCTCTGAAATTTATTTAACATAATATAAAGAAGACAAAATGCCAAAAAATAAATAAATAACAAAGAAACCCGCCTGCAATGAGTCCAGCATCCACACAGATTAGTTCAGTATGGTCAAATGACCAGCCTAAATGAAACAGGCTAATTTTAGTAACATGTGGCTTGCTAAGTCACAGCTACCTAAAACAGAGTAAAATCGTTTTTATTCATAAAAACGAACTTATGAATGTTTGTCTACAGTTACTAACTCTTGTTAATTATAAAAAGATATTAGCGCTGAACATTTATGCTTTAATACTGATATGTTAGTGCTTTTTTTTTCCACAGCAGGGATATCTCAGTCTGCTGCGGTCTCCCAGCATTCACTCCCTTTTATAGTCAGGAGCTGGCAGCATCTGACCAGTAGGTGGTGCTGAACTCATTTGGCGTAATTTCACTGAACTTTATATATACATATATAGCATATACATATATTTTAACACTGTTACATACACCCCCCTGAAATTCTGTTAAATGGGTGAAGCACAAACTGAAGAGAATAAGAGAAAAAAACTGAAAGAAGAGATGAGAAAAGAAAATTGTGTACACTATGGAATGTTTGTATACATGTCAATTAGAAAATTCTCCCTGAGGAGTGTGTGATAAAGGAGCGGTACCATGCCCCTTTATTCAACACAGACACAAAAGATGCCCTTTACACCTTTTGAACTAATATATCATTCCAATCACTCAAAGAGCTCATGTCAGGAATCGCCGCCTCTCCGAGGACTCCAACTCCCATCATGCACCTCCGCCTTCCCAGCCCGGTCCACCAATAGCGGCTCAGTACAAAGGTCACACTCACCTGAGTACTGAGCCAGCTGACAGTCATTCCACAACCCCATATATACTCACCCAGCCTGCACTTCCGTGTGAAGTATTGCCACTCCTGTGACCTTACCGAGCGTTATCTCCTGTTTTCCCTTGCCTTGCTACATTCTGCCTTGATTATCTGACCTTGCTCTGAACATTCGACTCTGACTTCGCCTCTCGTCTTGGACACCTCAGCCTATCTGTATGTACTCTGGTTTTGACCCTGCCTTGTCTGTATCACCATCCTCTTGCCTTGCCCTCTTGTTATTGGTTGCCTGATCTACTTTCTGTATATATCTGCATTCTCAGTAAACACTCTCTTTTTACAACTCCGGTCTTGTGCTCCATTCCTCACAAAATACTTCGCCCTAACAATGCAAACTACTGAAGCAGATACATTACGGAAAGCAGTTACCTCTCAGGGTCAGTTATTGGGTCACCACCAAATCCAGCTCCAGGAAATGTCATTCACCTTGGACACAGTGGCCAAACAACAGACTGACCTCCACGGCCAACTCAATCAGATCCACCTGGCCATCCAGACTCTCACCGAGGAGAGACACCTCTGAGAAACCACACCTGAAGTCCAAGTTCTCAACTCAGCGAGCTCCAGAGCTCAACCTAGCTTGACACTGAAGGTGAGCAAACCGGAACGTTTCGATGGTTCCCCTGACGAATGTGCTGGATTTCTCATGAACTGTGGTATATGTTTTGCTAACGAGCCCTCCATGTCAGACTTTCAAAAAGTGTCGTTTGTGATATCCACTTACCGGTAAGGCTCGCCACTGGGCCACGGCTGTGTGGGATAAAGTCTCTCTGGACTCTTATAGTGACTTTGTGCAAGAGTTTAAGGCTGTGTTCCATCACCCCCATCAAAACAGAGCTAGGGGTGAGAGCCTTACTAAAATCAAACAAGTCCGACGTTCTGTTACAGATTTCTCCATCGAATTCCGCACCCTCGCTGCTGCCGCTGGGTGGCCTGAAGATCCACTCAAAGTACTGTTTAGACAAGGTCTCAATGAGGAGATTCAAACTGAGCTCGCATGTCATGATGAAAATCTCAGGCTAGATCAACTCATAAGAATGAGTATTCGTATCAATCTCCTGATCAGAGAACGTAAACCCAGATCCAGAATATCCAGCCGAGTTATTTCCGCCAGCCCAACTCATACCAGAGAGATTCCTGAGCCTATGCAGTGTGACGTCACTCGACTCACCCCCGAAGAGAAGCAGCAGCGCCGAACCGAGGGTCTCTGTCTCTACTATGTACAACCTGGACATCTAGCCTTGAAGTGCCCAAATAAAAGCCGAGCCTCATCACCGGGAAAGCACATGGATCGTAATAATCCATGTGCTAATACGGTGAGCCTGCCCACCATGGGTTATATTGCTAAGTCTATGATGCTTGAAGTAACATTATACTGCTCTAATGGATCTCTTTCTGTTCCAGTGCTGATCGACTCAGGAGCCGAGGGCAATTTCAACAGAGGGGACCTCATCCGACAGAATAACATCCGCACGCGCCACCTAGCTACCAAGTACAGCATCACAGCTCTGGATGGCGATCCCCTCGGGTCCGGCTACATACAAACTCAAACCCGTCCTATCCATATGTCCACTGACAATAACCATCATGAGAGGATTCAGTTCTACGTATTAGACTCCTCCAATTACCAACTCATTTTAGGTCTCCCTTGGCTTATGAAACATAACCCAGTCATTTCTTGGAAAGAAAGAAAAGTTGTTCAATGGTCTCCTTATTGTCTTAGATACTGTATCAATCAGACCAGATTTAATATCTAAACCTCATCTGTAGAGATCCCCAATATTTCTCAAACCATCAACATTCCAGATAAGTATCAAGACCTTGAAGAGGTGTTCTCTAACCCAGCCCACCTTGAATTACCACCACATCGTGAACATGACTGTGCTATAGATTTTATTGAGAAATATACTCTACCTAAAGCCAAGGCCTACCCACTCTCCCAAGCTGAAGAAAAAGCTATGAACCTATACATAGACGAGGCCTTAGAACAGGGTATAATCCGTCCCTCTACGTCGCCCACTGCATCAGGATTCTTCTTTGTCAAAAAAAAGGATGGAGGTCTGCGACCTTGTATTGATTACCGGGCCATAAACAATATCTGTAAAAAGTTTGTTTACCCCCTGCCTCTCATTCCTTCTTCCCTAGAAACCTTGCGTGGAGCGGTGGTGTTCACCAAACTTGACCTGAGAAGCGCATATATGCTACATTCTGCCTTGATTATCTGACCTTGCTCTGAACATTCGACTCTGACTTCGCCTCTCGTCTTGGACACCTCAGCCTATCTGTATGTACTCTGGTTTTGACCCTGCCTTGTCTGTATCACCATCCTCTTGCCTTGCCCTCTTGTTATTGGTTGCCTGATCTACTTTCTGTATATATCTGCATTCTCAGTAAACACTCTGTTTTTACAACTCCGGTCTTGTGCTCCATTCCTCACAGTTCAACTGCTACAAGCTATTAACAATTGTTGATGCACTAAGTCATACTACTTATACTGAAAGAATATCTTTCACAAAATGAAACAGAGAACCAACAGTAGATCTGGGGCTATCCAAAGCTTGATCATTCATCTCTAAAATAAGACATTTGGGAGGCCTAATTATCCTACCAACCCTAGTGCGAGCTGAAGTGGGTTGTGAGCAAATCACAGGGTCTTGTGCAACGGTATCTGGTGTGCCTACATGTGACTGAATGTGATCAAGTGATGTAAGTGATAGTTGAGGTGAATTTTCAGTGCTACTGGCTGTGGAACAGTCACTGCTATGATCTAGAGCCGACTGTTTGGAAGTACTAACTGAGCATTCAAGAGGAGAGATCATGTCAGGCCCTTCATCGGGATGGTCAGGTGAGGTTAGAGGTACTGCGTTTGCATCTGCACCAACATCGTTACACTGTAAGAGCCAGGACATTGTACGTTTGTAACTTCCTTCTGTCTCATCAGGTACAAGAGCATCATGTCCAGCAGTGAAGTCCTCCTCATCTGACTTTGATGAAGCCATGTCTATCTGATCATCCAGGGGTAAGAAATTCACAGGTAACATAAAGTTCCTGTGGACAACCTTCTCCTTGCCCGTTAGAGAATGCCTTACTCTGTAGACATTTATGTCTGGCTTCATGGACACCACTTCATACAGAGCTGACTCCCACTTGTCAGCAATCTTACGTTTTCCTCTTTCACCTCTGTTAGCAAGAAGCACTCTGTCTCCAATTGCTAAAGGAGAGCCTTTCACCTTCCGGTCATACAGCTTAGCAGGGCGAGTCTGCTCTTTTATGGTATTCCTCTGCACAATCTGGGCTGCCTCAGATAGGTCCCTCTTTAGATGAGTAACAAACTCAAGATGACTAACTACATCAGCATTGTCATTAACAGCATGCTGAAATACGACATCAATTGAACCTAGGAATTCTCCCAAACATGAGGTAAAAAGGTGCAAACCCAGTGGTCTCATGTTCCGTACAGTTATAGCAGAAGGTCAAGAGCTGTAATATGTTAGGCCATTTTGCTTTGGACTGGGGAGGCAATGACCTTATCATGTTGCCAAGAGTTCTGTTAAACCTCTCTGTGACACCGTTCCCCATTGGGTGATAGGGTGTGGTGTGTGACTTTTGCACTCCTGCCATCTGAAGCAATTCTTTGATAAGTCTGCTTTCGAAATTGGCACCCTGGTCAGAGTGAATACGCTTTGGGAATCCATAAATAAGAAAAAAGTCATTCCAAAGACGTCGCGCTACCTGCTTAGCAGATTGGTTCTTGCAAGGAAAGGCATGTGCCATTTTCGAAAAATGATCTGTGATGACAAGAACACCAACAGACTTATCACCTTGTTCTGCAGTCCAAAAGTCAATGCAGACAAGTTCCATAGGCTCAGTGGTTGTTATGTTTGTGAGTGGAGCACGAGCATGTGGTTCAGGTGTTTTACCCACAATGCATCGGTCACAGGTCTTAATATGATTTACAATATCACGCTCCATGCCACTCCAGAAAAATCTCTGCCTGGCTAGGGACAGTGTCCGATATTGGCCTTGGTGACCTGCAGCATTGTGAAGGCCATGCAGAACCTCTTTCTTCAGAGAGTCAGGAACCACAAACAGGAAAAGTTTCTTGTTTGTGTTATGATCTTTTCTTGTTTTATACAGCATGCCATTTCTTATGGAGAATTTATTCCAATGTCTAAGAAGTTTAATGACACTTCGAGGCTCAGCTGCTCGCTCATGTTTGTTAGGTCGGTTGCGTCTTTCTACATAAAACATGGTTCTCTTTAAATAGTGCCATCTTGTTCCTGCAGAGCAAGTAGTCGGGTCTGCGGAAGAGTTGTGTTTGGATCTTCTCTTTGAAGTTGGGGAATATTGGCACCTGATCCCATCATCTGACTCACACCACCAGTACGCTGCACAGTGAACAAAGCAGCAATCTCCTCTGATGTTATAGACTGCTCTGTGGCATGTGATGTGGGTTCAGTCACCATTGCTTTGGCTGAGTCTTAAGCCTGGTTCTGAATTTCTTGACAGTTGTTGGAAAGTCTGAAAGTATCCTGAATGGTTCCATCACCCACTCTATTAACTTGCTTGAGAAGTGCAGCGTAAGGCTCAGACACAATGCGGTGGCTGACACATGACTGAACAAATGACTGTCGGCTCAAAGCATCAGCAACAACATTTTTGGGACCAGGTATGTACTTTAGGTCAAAGCTGTATGATGCCAGTTTGGAAATCCACCTTTGTTCACATGCATCAAGTCGTGGCTTGGTCAAAATATATGTCAAGGGGTTGTTTTCGGTCCAAACTACAAAATGTCTGCCTCTCAACCAATGGCTGAACTTATCGCAGACTGCCCATTTGAGTGCGAGGAATTCAAGCCTATGGGTTGGGTAGTTCAACTGAGATTTAGACAGTGTTTTACTTGCAAAAGCCACTGGTCTAGCTACCTTTGCATCAGGTGACATCTGAGAAAGAACCGCTCCAATTCCATCAAAAGAAGCGTCCACTGCCAAAATGAATGGCTCACTAAAATTAGGATGGGCCAAAGTAATGCTTGTCTTGATGTCATATTTCAGAGTCTCAAATGCTTCTTGACATTCTGCTGACCAGTCAGATGGAGAAAGTTTGATATGTGCTGCTTTCTTAAGGGTCTTGCGTCCTTTCCTCCTAGAGTGATGTGTGGCAAGTTCAGCGGTGAGTTTGAATAAGGGTTTGGCCTTTGCAGACCATCTCTCAATGAAATGCTGATAGTACATAATCATACCCAAAAATGACCTGATTTTCTTTGCACATGGTGTCTTCATGTCAGCCTCCATGAGGTCTGTTGCCTGGATGTCATTGATGACTTTGACTTTCTCTGGATCAGTCTGAACACCATCCTCACATATAATG
>BRDA01012194.1:2610-23846 GCA_036984385.1 Crenuchus spilurus
AAGATGAACATTTCAGACCCCTCCATGATTTCTAAGTGGGAGAACTTGCAAATTCACAGGGTGTTCAAATACTTATTTTCCTCACTGTAACTGAGGAAAGGAAGCCCAGCTTTTCTGATAATAAACGTTTTTTGTGTTTTCCAGTAAACATGTACACATATATGTCCAAATGTTTGAGGACACCCCTTGTAAAAAATGCATTCAGCTACTTGAGGGGGCACCCAGTGCTGACACAGATGCACACACACAGCTTGTGTAGTCATTGTAGAGATGTAGTTCCAATAGAATATGACTCTCAGGAGCAGACAAACATGAACCTGTTGGCTCTGTGCCTAATGCCAGGCATGGGCTAGAGGGGTATAAAGTCCCCCAGCATTGAGTTGTCTCATTTGTCTAACTGGGTTCTATTTATCTACTTTTAGGACTTTAGGTCATATTTATGCAGAATTATAGAAAATTCTCAATGGTTCACAATCTTTCAAGCACCACTGTACTCCAACAAAGCAGGATAAACTCTTTTTTTAATACCGTTGATTCCAGAAGAAACAATGAAAGAGTAGGTGTCCCAATACTTTTGTCCAAATTGTGTACTTGTTTATGTTAATGTACTGTACCACAAAAGTACTTACATCTGTGCAAACAATTTCTTCTTCCCATAGAACAAGCTGGAGGGCACAGTGTGGGCCGAAGTAGACGACGGCAAAGTCTTCAAGATCTTAGACTTGGCGGATATAGAGAAGACCTTCTCAGCATACCAGAGACAACAGGTTACAGAGAACTATCACTGTTACATCTCCTTATCTGTCTCTCGTTCAGTGCAGAATCACAAAAACATTTGCAGTTACTCATGCATGGTGTTTATATGATTGAGATGCTTGAGCTGTATTTTCCTATGGTAGTCCCTCAGCAATGAATTACAGAGCATGGAGTTTTAATTGCTATGATAAGCTTACAATGCTTAGTAGTCATCATGATGTCATCAGGCAAAACAGAAGGGTTCTTAATGAAAACCATACCTTCCCATCCAGTGCTTAATGCACATCCTTAAATGTTTTCAGAACAACTCTTATGGCGGATCAACCAAAAGAACTTTTCTGTTTAGTCATGGCCAATGTAAGCTTCTTAATCACCATGCTGATAAGCTATATTACACTAGTGCCTCTCCAAAAATGAGAGTATTGTGAAAAAGTTCGACTGTCATGTCTTTTATGTTCATTACATGTGACAAATGTCAAGTTTTTTTGTTTTAATGTTGACACTGTTTGAATAGTAATTTACTCAAAATAAAATATTCTAATAATTTGAGATTCTGGATCTGTATGAATCTGATCAACAGTAAAACAAAAAAGGCTTGACCTATCACTTTACATGTAATTAATGTAAAATCTGATATTTTTATTTCATTATGAACACAAAGGAACTTTTTCATGATGTTATCATTTTTTGCAATGCATTACAGAGTGTCCTGTTTGCTTCCTTACCCAAACGTTTGTGAATAACTTTAATACTAATGAAGATATGATGACAAAATTAGGATTAAATATACCTCAGTCTGTGTTATACCTCTGTCAAAAAAGACTGATGTTACAACATGTGCTAAAAATGTGCAGCAAGCAGTTATTTTCTGATTAGGAGGTCATGTGGTCTAAATGGAGACCTGCTCTTTTGTCAGCTTTCTTTTTGTGTCTTCTGAATTGAGTTTGTTATCCAGTATATTCTCACCATGATCACTTCCTCCTGTGCACTGATACATAATGCACAGATTGTTGCATAATTCTCAGAGTGAAATAACCAACATCCCGTGTACTGTCTCCACGAGGATAGCTGAGGGCTTTAATGTCTTACTATAGCAGCAGGCAACTAATGGAGACAGCTTTACGGGCGCCGGCCTCTACTCCTACACCTGTCGATATTAGTCATCAGAAATTAACGTCCATCTACACACACTGTAACCATGCATGTCAGTCTTCTTCATACAGACTGAGGTTTATTATTCCAAATTTAGTCACCCTATCTTCATTAGCACTGAAGTTATTCACAGTCATTTGGGTAATGAAACAAACGGGACACCCTGTACATTACTTTAACATTCTAATTATAACTGATTCCTATACTTGCAATAGCATGCTTAATGATGCTAATGTTACATTTATAAACTGCCTTTGGACAGTTGTAATGGCATCCCTTACAGTCATTAGAGTGTTTGCTTTAGTGGATGATAAATTAAATGCAGTTGTATATAAAGAAAGGATACTCTAAGAATTTAAGTTATAACACATGGTAAAATGATTCCATTCACTGGAACTCAGAGACCTTATCCAGATCATAAATTTTTCACAGTAGATATTGTTCACGCATGCATCTGCCAGTGGCAGCTCCCACCATGCACCTCTGCTTTCAATCACCCTCATGCTCACCATGCATTACCAGTCATCTCATCTTGTGCACTAGCCTGTTGTTTTGGCTGAATTCACCAAACAGCGCTCTCTCTCTAACGTGTGCTGCATCTTCCTTGCTTCTTGCCTGCATTTTAGGACTTCTTTATGGTCAATAACAGCAAACAGGTAAGAGTCACTGCAGAGAACTAAACTTTTTGTTTGTCTGCTGCATTTTTGAAAGTGTGTTTCATAGAAAACATTAAATTAATAATAACAACATAAATTAATGTCCATTTGCCATCATTTAATGTTCATTCAAATCCTTGTTGTGTGTAGTCCTCATAAAGCTTTTAAACGGTGAAAACCCTTAGAATGAAAAGCATCTACAGGTGTGTAATATATCTCCCTTCTGAACCTCTTTACCACAGAAAGAGGCCGAGGACGACACTCTGAGCTCGAAAAAAGTCAAAGAGCTGTCCGTCATCGATGGCCGGCGGGCCCAGAACTGCAACATCCTGCTCTCACGGTGAGTGATGCTTTTAACCTTGGCTGCGAGTTTCTGATGTTCTGCGCCTGCGGAACCTTCTGGCTTCCAGACGTGAAGTCATATCCTGCATGCCAGTGAACTTCTGCTTGATTGGATAACGTCTTTTGTGACACTCTTGAAACACATTAGTTCTTCTGTGTCATTTCCTGTCAAACAAACACTCTCCATCACCAAGTCCTTCATTATCATGAGGTGGCTTCCTTGAATTCTTTTCCTTGAAGGTCCTGCAAATTCATCAGAGCCTTACCTCATCGTCAAGACATTCCTTATTTATATTTTCCTCATCACGTTCAAGCAGAGAAATCATTTTTCACACTTGACAACATGCTGCTTTCAGCCAAGGATCATATTGTTTGAGTGCTTGATGTGGGATAATTTTGGCTTGTGCTCTTTTCCTGCTCGAGTGTCACTTTTTTTGTCGTCTTTGGCCACCAGAATATTGCCAGTTTCTTGAAATTTGAAGGTAATTGAATTTTAAAGAGTTTCTCTAAACATTTCACAGTCCATTTAGAAAAGATCACACAGATTGATGTATTGGGAGGAATTGATGAATCATGGCTGTGTCCTAAAAGAGGGTCAACATTTGGACAGCTGTTATAGCACAACATTCAAAAGGTTTCTCATTTGTATCAGATTTCTTTTGGAATGCCTACATGCTGGTACGAGTCAATGAAAGTTACTGTATAATTAAAGTGCATTTAAAACATCATTGATAGCTTTCTGATCATATTTTCTTTAGAAATTTCATTCACGCTTTTAGTGCAAGTATTATTCACAGTTTCAGGTTCCTTCCCTTCTTTTCTGAGCTTACACAGGTGTGAGTGCACTGGGAAAATGAAGTGAAATCAAATGCTTATCTCATTCATGTTAAGTTTAATATTGTTACAGAGTTCTCTCAGAGGGCATTTTACAGTGGCAGGCGATTCGGCTTCCAGTAAAAGACTGAAACTCTTATACATTGTGTGTAATCTGTAGTGCTGTGGGATTACTCCACATATTTATACATGATCACCACTTTAGGCATTCTGGATGATAACATTAATTCGAGATTCATTCTTGATGGTCTCTAAGGATATTCAGAATCTACTATTCTACTATTCAGAGTTTATTTCTCATTGTGTTCTGTATGTAAAACTATAGTTATTTTATATAAAATGTATTTTTGTTAATATTTTGGAGTGTCTGACCAGATTAATTGAATATACATTATTTCATATGCGAAATATTGCTTCAGTTATTGTTCGTTTCTGTTATCATCAGGCACTTTAGAACAGATTAATGACCAAAACCGAGGTTCCACTGTACTAGAATGAATTTTCCTGCACTAAATGAATGAACACAAGTTAAACCTTGAACTGTATGTTGCATTTGGGATGGAGAGATGGTATTCCTCTTAGTTTGTCCCTAAGAAGTTGACTGTGGTGTGAGAAACTAAGCTCATGAAACTGTAACAGTTGGTCCCAGCTGGTGAGCCAGGCTCGCCTCAGATTTATGAAGGCTCACTAATTGAATGTGGTTTGGCCTCATCTACAGGCAGGAGATTTACTCTCAAGAGTGACTTTAAATCTTTCTGACTCAAACAACATGAAACAAACCCAAATGGCACTTAGCATTACCGCTGGTTCTTTTTGGGGTGATTAAGTGTGTTTTTGGGCTGAGAATAGGATTCCACATCAAGGAAGGCTATAAGACACATGGGAGGGACAGGTCATATATGGGTAGTTATTGGTCAGCTAGTAGAAGTGGTAGAAAGAAGCATTATGAAGTACATATTAGTGTTACACACCACATATTAGCAAAGGAAAAGCTGGAATGTATGATGGTGGCTTTATGATTTTGATGGGAAATCTCCATGCATGGGTTTGACCACAGTTTGACAGGCCATTTACTTCAGTAACCATTTAATTAACTTGCCCTGTGTTGACTTTCAGGGATCAGCTTCTGGCCTCAGTCACCACATAATAATATTTTATATGCATAATAATAATCATTATTATTATTATTTCATCTGCTGTCTCACTTCATTACTATACACAGCTTTGATATATGGAAAGGGAAGTAGTTTTTATTATTTTTCTTGGCAGTGTCATGAGAATGTGTATCAGTATTTGGTCATGTGTTGGTAGATATGCTCTTTACTGTTTTCAGTCCTACAGTCTTGCAGTGGCATGTAGTTGATTACATACCCACTGTAGAGAGCACTCATTCTAATATGCAGCGAGAGCATGGAGTATTCCCCATACACAGTACCTATACCAATAACGTCAATATATCTTATTGTCACCACAGTATGATGACGAATTATTCTCTTAGTGGGACTTACTACACTGAGTTACTTGAGTCCAATCATACACAGTCATGCATTCATCAGTATCAGACTATTATATCTCATGTAATGTAATGAATATAAAATATCACAGTTTACCTTTTTGCCTTACATTATGAACACAAACATTTTCACAATATTTCTGGAGATGCACTACATTGCAAAACAAATGATACTTAACAAGTGAAATAACCTCAATCTAGTCTACAAGTGTAATATTTTTTTCATTTTGAGAATGTTGAGCTTACTATAACTTTAAAAAAACATATTTTGCTTGGTTTAAGTAACTTTATTAAGAACAGTTTACTTAAAGTTACTTAAAACAATTAAGAAGTGTACTTATGTTATTTTTTTTAAAGCTGGCAAGATTCTAAAAAAATTATTAAATATTAGATTTAAGATTTTCCTTGCTAAGATATCATTATTTGCAGTGTAATGTGTGTGTGTGTCTATACAAACACATATATAGTGTCATTTTTAATTTATATTAAGATAAAAAAATTTAAGGATTCAGAATTATTTTCAAAAATTTTAAGAGTTAAGCAAATTAGTGTATTTTTTTGTGTTGTAGTTTTTGTAAAGAAAGGCCAGGTGATAGTCATAATGGAAACACGGATACCAAGTATGTAATCACTGATTTCACAAACACGGTTATAGCTAAAAGAACACACACTTTGGTAGATAGTTTGTATTCATGTGTAAATGGTGTATATCAGGGGTCACCAACCTTTTTGAGGCTGAGGGCTACTTCATGAGCATGGAGTCAAATGAAGGGCACACATGACCTGTTTGCTACAAACTTCCTAAATAACAAAACTGCATGGATAACTAATGTTATAATGATATTAAAAAAGCAGTAGTTATTATGACACTATGTGAAGTGATTGCTCACATATCAATAAGAATTATTTTCCACAATTATCAGTAATTTACACAGCAGTGATAATCAGAAAAACATGTTTAAACATGAAACACTTATTTATGTTTATTTACTAAACATTTGAAAGTCAGTGGGACACTTACTGCATTTGTAATGCAAATCATCAAGGAAACAACACTTATTTGCCTTAACAAGTTAATCAATCTTTCTGAACATTTAACATTTTGTGCAATATTTTTGAATGTGAATATTGCTGCCGTTTAAACAATGAAAAATGTCTCTGATTTGTCAGATCATTTACTATGAAGGTGGGAGGCTTGGCATTGCATGCTGCTCATCAGTGCATTATAATCTGGTGAATAATTTGACACAGCAATTCTCAGTGAGTCTTGTAAATGTGCATCAGTCAGGTGTGTTCTGTGTTTTTTCTTGATAAAGTTCATGTTGAAAAGGCTGATTCACAAAGATACGTTGAACCAAAAAAGCAGGCAATTTTCATAGCTGCTGTGCATAAACCACTATACTTCTCCTTGTCCACAAGGCACCAAAAGTATGTTGCAGACTGATGGCCTTTAAGGTGGATGTCATTTTGCAGCGTTGGACATTGGATACTAAACCACCTGCGCACAGCGAGATCCCGGTTCAGCTGCTCTGTTAAGTTCTCAGACAAAGATGACACTCCTCTTGCCATCGTACTTGCTCCAAGCTGGACATTGGAGAGTGCAGAGATAACTTCGGGACCATGTTTCTCATCTTTGAATAATGTGTTGGTGACAAGCATCATAGCTTCTTTAAAAACTTCCCCATCTGAAAAAGTTTTCTTGTTCTTTATCAAAAAATGTGCATCTCTAAATGAGGCTTCAGTTGCCTTCTGTGATTTTTTCACTGGCTTCGCGAAAAAAAGTCTGCTGTTTGTCTAAAGCTGCCTTTAACCCATGGGCTTTCTCTTTCTGCAATGCCCTGCCAGGTGGGTAGTTGACATTGAAGTTTCCGTGGCAGGTTTTGAAGTGCCTCTCCACATTGTGCTGCTTTGGTACTGCAACAGTCGTCCCGCAAATAAGGCACAGACATTTCTCATAAAAAATAACTCTTCTTCCCAACCATCATTAAAAGAGTATGTCCTTTTTTGCTTTTCTGCCATGATTTTTGGGGCAAAAGCACAAGCAGGCTAACTCCTCATCATCACTTACCTTGGTCAATGGGTCAGGGAAGAGGCAGGGTGGCCGCGTGCGAATAACCGTTGACGTAGAGGCGATTTTGATATGAAATATTTCTACTTGAATTTTTACATTTTATATAACGTTATTTTAAAAATTTGCATAATGTGAGCATTATTTAAAAATATATGTATATATTTATTTTGAGTTGCAATATGAGCTCTGCTATTTTTGGCGCATGCTTTGCAGGCACCATAAAAGGGTCCTGGGGGTGCATGGTCGCCCGCGGGCACAGTGTTGGTGACCCCTGGTTTATATGAACAAATAAATTCAATGTGTCTTATTTCAGTGTAGAGATGTGTGTCTAATCTCTGCTGATTAAGCCTCCATTACAGATTTCTTCACAGAAGTGTTGACAGATCACTCAAGGCAGGAAATGTATATGAAGTCACCTGTCAGCATCACGTCATGCCATGAATGTTTGTTTCTGTAGACCTTAAAGCACTTCTGAAGTCTGAGTCTGAGTCTTGGGGGTTCAAATATTAGGAAAAACCTGTCTGACAGAACTGAATGTGGATTTGAAATGGCTGACTAGCATGTAGCTTATATAGCAAGCATGCTAGCATGCTAGCTAGCAAAATAGCTAAGCCAGCTGACATTTCAGTAAGTGTTAAAGGAATGTGACTGTTCATTTCAGCTACTTTATATATGTGATACATTCTGTCATTATTAACTCTATTTAGATTGGATTAAATGTACATGAGGGTACTGGGGTAATTTCTTCTTTTTCAGGGGCTCCTCTGTGTTTTGTTTACATTCAGACCTGCCATGTCTGTTTTCCTCCTTGTACTCAGAGAAAATGACATGCTGAATTACTGTTTTTAGCTAAATCAGCACTTGTCCATTGATTTTCCAGGAAGAAACCGTCTTATGTTGGAAAAGATTTTTGGCATCTGATACTAGCAGTGTTTAGTCTTTTAGTGCACAGGTCCACCAAAAACCTTCATGAATCACAAACCAAATAACATGAATGCTTTTGAAGAGTCACTCAGTAATCTAGATGGTCTGAATTGACTGGGTGGTCTACTTGGTCCTGGGAGAGCATTATGTGAAGGAAAAAGAAATTTAAGTGGATGAAAAAATGAGACAACTATATTCAGTTACAGGTATGAGTCACTGTATCACTGAGAGTTCTTTAAAGATCTAATGTTAACTGCCTTAAACTAATGTGACTAAATAATAGTTTATATTCAGACCAATCCTGTAATACAATAGACACACGTTTTAGGGATAATAAGGAGAATAAATAAATAATATAACAATAATATTTTATTATAATAATAATATAATAATAATAAATAAATATAAGCACAAAAAAAGAAATACAACCCCCCCATAAACAAATCCAATCCAAATCGAGCTAATGATGCATTTACATTAGTAATGAGCCAGTATTTTAAAAAATGAGTGTTTTACATATAGGCAGGAACTGGAATAAGAAAAAGCTGTGCATAAGTAAGTGCAGTCATGGTTTGAACCGCTGTCTGGCATGAGCATGTAGTGTAGATGGTAACAGGGAACGAGCTCTGGCCATGTTTCCCATCCTGTCTGTTCCCAGCTTTCCTCTCTCTCTGGCAGAGGAACTAAGAGCTCTCCAGTCTCAGGCCTGTCAGACACCTGTTCCTGTTGGCGCTCTCTCAAGCCTGGCTAGCCCGCTAACAGCAGCACTGTCTAGTCTTGCTGGGCTGACCCGACTCATAAGCTTTCCTCTCTGCTGGTGGGATGGATTGATTCCCTCAGTCAGTGAGCTACCAGGGAGTTGTTTTACGTCTAGCATGTGGACACTACACCCACCTTTAACTCATTCCAGTCTGTGTAGCTACTATTGTTACTTTACTAAACTGTTCAGATGTAAGTACAAATCAGTGTAATCTCATTTTCTTTTGCTGTGTATATTCTGCATCTACAGCTTCAGCTTCCTTTTTCTTTTTTGTCACAAAAAGATGAAAATGTGGCCAAAATGTAAAATAGTTTTTGGTAGTTCTCCAGTGTAAGACTGTACAAACAATCTCCTCTTCCCATTAAGGTCCAAGGTTTTGTACTGATAGTGATAAGTTACTAAGTAATGTATTAACTGGTTAATAATACCACTGAATAACAATACTACTGGGATTAACTGAAGAGTTCTAATCAACTATTTAAACCATAAGGGTTTAATAGAGGCCTGGTGTTAAGGACCCACTCTTGTGAATTGAAGGTCATTGTAATGACTGAGGTGTGCACTAGCAAGGCACCTAACCTATAACTGATCCCTGGGTACCATGGATAGGGGCAGCCCACCACACTAGTGTGTTTTACTGCACAGATGGGTTGAGTTTGGAGGTCAAATTCCCCTTTGTGCAAGCACACTGGCCAATAAATTATGCACTTTCACTTTCACTTATGCACATTCATTTAATCATGATTTGCAACAGGAAATACAGCTGATCTTAACATGCAATGTTTTCAGCCTTTAGCACCAAAACCTTATCCTTATTTATTCTTAAATAAAACTCAAGACTCCTGATCAAGAACGTGCATCAGTTCATTATTTCTCTTTAGCAGTAGGACAAGGGTTGGTTTTGGATTGCAACAGAGCAGGATTTCCTGTGGGTTTCTGTGGTGTAGGGAAATTGGTTTATGTGGTCTGCTGCTAGCTTGGCAGCATTTGTTAATATCTTGGTCTACAACATGGGCACTTAATAGGGTTCAATTTCCGCAGACGATCAGTGATGTTATTCTTGTTTGTCTGGTTTCTGTTTCCTGTTGCTGTATCCAGATTGAAACTCTCAAACGAGGAAATGAAGAGGGCTATCCTGACTATGGATGAACAGGAAGATCTGCCTAAGGATATGCTGGAGCAGGTATGAGGCTTGTAAAATATCAGAGAATGTTCTGGTTCTGGGCTCTGTGGGGTTTTTTACACCATGCTGGGACCTTTAATGAAACCTTGTCTATACTTCTACTTCAGATCATGCAAAGGACATGTTATCACTGTCATAACTTCATCTGTACAGATGCCATTTGAGAAACACTGTAGAAACCAACTTCTAACAGATCTCATAATGAAGACATTACTGTCTCCAGTGGCATGCACATTTGGGAACTGGGGAATCATACTGGCTTTGTGGTTGGATTTGTGGGAAGTGTTGTGTGTGTGTGTGCTCATTGTGGTGGCCTCCTGTGGTGCAGATGCTGAAGTTTGTCCCGGAGAAGAGTGATGTGGATCTGCTGGAGGAGCACAAGCATGAACTGGACCGCATGGCCAAAGCTGACCGCTTCCTCTATGAGATGAGCAGGTGAGGACTCAAAGCAAACACTCGGTGTAGAACAAGGAGTGATGGATTGAGTATTGGTGGATCCTGATCTTCTAATACCACCAAAGCTTAAATATATGACCTACGATATGTTACTATTTCAGTGTCGCCTGAAATCAAGGGTATTAAAAAGTGTTTATCCTGCTTTTGTTGGAGTAACTGTCTCTACTGTCAAGGGAAGGCTTTCTACTACGTTTTGGAGCATTGTTGTGAGGATTTGATTGTATTCAGCAACAAGAGCTTTAGTGAGGTCAGGATGTTGGATGATGACTACCCCACTCATCCTCAACTCATCCCAAATGTTCTGGACGGAGCACCATCATTCCAGCTCATTGCTAAGGGGCTTTACACCACTCTAGCCAATGCCTGGCATCAACCATGTTTATCTGCTCCAGAGAGTCCTATTCTATTGGCACTAACATTTGGGCATAGTGTAGATAAGAGAGTTAAACAGCAGAGAAGACTGATTATTAAAGGAAAGGGCGAAACAAATAGCATGACTCTGAGAGGTTAAGATAACACCACAGTGTCACATTCAGCACTGAGGTGTTGGGAGTAGAAACGTTGCCTTAGCAAGCATGACCCAGCACTGCACTGTGGGGCTTCAGATAGGTATACAGTCTGTTTTCATGAATGGAGGTTTCCTCTGTTCTCTTCATGCAAACCTGACAGCCATAGCAGTGCAGTTAGCAAATAAACTCCACTATAATGAGGTCTTGTAAAAAAATCAATTTTCCAAGACACCTGCCCAGGCTTTGTTTGGCTTTGGTTCCCTCAGCCAGAGCACAAGACACTATTACGTGGACACAGAGAGACCACGCTTATTTAGTTACAGCAAATATTGATGCAAAACGAACAGCCTCCTCAGCCAGACCAGATCAACGTGTCATACAGGATTCAGAGCCTGTTACAGGAAATAGAATTCACAGATGAGAGTAGTGTGTGTGAGGTAGAGTAGGAGACTTCTGGCTTAATAAAAGTCACTGTAAAGTCGTGGGTGGCCTGCATGGATGAGATATTCCTTCTCATAGCAGCTGGGTTCACACATTTCCACTGTGCAGTAGCGTGAGCTGAACAGCATGACGCTAATTCAACGCCAAGACAAAATAAATTGCGCAGTGTCTAAATCAGAGCAGAGTCAGAAGGTGGACTTCACAGATCGAAAGTAGGGCTATCCCACTTTCCATTCCATTAGAACCATCTGAAAATGTATTTATAAATTATTTAATGCTGCACTGACACAGCGAGCATAATTTTCTGCTGTTTGATGCCAACAAAATGCTCAGTATTATTAATAATAATTGCAATAAACATCAACTCTGTCAAACGTAGTTTATTAACAGTAGGCTATGGATGCCAAGCAACATTTAAAAAGTATATTCCATGAACACTACAGAGATATTAATAAAGAAAAAAGGGGGCACCCAGAAGTGATATTTATAGTTTTCCACTTAATGCAGATGTGGTTGGTCGACCATGACCAGAATTTAGAGTCCAAATTTAGCTTCTTTAATGTTGGCAGCAAGGCCAGCATTTCTAACAATCACTACAATTCAAGTCACCCTTATAACCCTGTCCTTTCAGTAAAAGTACATCACAACTCACTCAGATTGCCTCCAGATCTTAATCAAGGTTTAATAAACTAGCCAATGTGGTTGAGGACACAGTATGTCTTACTATGGCTTTAAAAATGAATTAAATTTAAAGGTATGTGCCCACAGATTCAGATAACAAAACTGCTTTACATCAGCAGTAAATGTTTTGACTTCAGAGTTAAAGTATAAAACTGGGGTCCCAAGTGGCTCAGCAGACTAAGACCAGAGAATCACGAGCCTGAATCCCAGTCATGCTGTTTGCCATCAACAGCCGGGGCCCAAGAGAGCAAAATTGGCAGTGCTGTCTCTGGGTGGGTAGATGGCGCTCTCACTCTCCCCATCACTCACACATTGCAATCTCTGCTGGCTCAAACGTCTACTGATTGGTGCATTCGAAACTAGAGAGGCTTTCCTCCGAGCATGTTGGCTTCCCAGTGACGGTGTATCAGTAGTAGTTCAAAAAGTGGTGGTGGCTGTATCACACACAATGGATGAGGTGTGTGCATGTCTTCACCCTCCTAGAGTCAGGGACAGTGCAAAGTGATGAGGAGAGTCACTAATGGGTTGGGTTAATTAGCAGCTACCACTTTGGGAAAAGGGAGAAAAATGGCAAAAATAAAAAAAAAAGTATAAAACTGAATGTTTCTCTTCTTTCTACTGAGGTATACTCTGCATTCAGTAAGCTGTATTATGGTTCATTATGTGAGATGTGGAGAATTATTAGCTTTGCCTAGAAGTACTGTCAACTCTAATGTGCATTCTCTCTCCATCTGCTCATCTTTTTAATCGTTTTAACAGAATAAACCATTACCAGCAGAGGTTACAGTCCCTGTACTTCAAGAAGAAGTTTGCAGAAAGGATTGCAGAGATAAAGCCCAAAGTTGAAGGTATGCATATTTATTTCTCTACATTTTGTGTCCCATTTGTAGTTTAAATCAATTTATATCATCATTACAATATATCAGCATATCACCACCATAGATCTTGCAGTTTTTATTGCAACCTAATTAAATGTAGGAATAGCTTACATTTAAAAATCACATTCCTGATTACACCCATCTAAAGTTATTTTTTTCCAAAGTGTTACACAGGCTTTTGTTCAGCACAAACTCAGCAACAACAGTGTCAAAACAGTAAGAGTGTCATAAATCTATATTTTAATTAAATCTGCTCTAAACTTAGACTTTCCAAAATCCTATTTTCAGATGTGCTGATATATTGTGAAAAACATTCTAAACATTTCTCGCCAAGACTTTTGAGCTCTGAACTGAATAAACAGAGGTGTTGGCTACACACTGCTCATTACAGTTTTTATAAATTGTATGTGCTTTTATTTCTAAAGTTTAACGATTGTGAGTTGATGTTGTGCTTTCAATTGGCTACTAACCCTACAATGAATATTCATGAGATGGGTGTGTACACCCGAGGTGAGAGGTCTTTGTTTATAGGGATGAAATGGGAGTTTTCACATATTCCATGGCGTCTAATCCCCCAATAGAATGTCGAGAATTACCATGTCATTATCATATGAATGACAGATTGCGTGAGTGGGCAGGGAAAAAAGCGCAGTTTGCTGATTTGTGCTGAAAAATGTGCTCTCTGCTTATTTATTATCCTCTCACAAATATTTTAAAATATATTTTGATTCAAGCCTAATATATTTTAAAAGTAGACCCTTTAAGGTTTCCGGGTTATGTGTTGCTTTGCTTCTAGGATAAAATCTTGCAGCTATATGTGTTTTTGCTTAATTTTGTTAATATCCGAACAGCGGGAGCACCAACTCCAGAAGGTTAAGGACTTGTGTATCAAAGAACTGAGACAGCATTCTTTTTGGAGACATGCACAATGTGATGTAAAATGCTGTCTATGTAGCACTCACTAGGTATTGAGACAGACCCATAGTGTCGGTGAATGTCCAGTAAACCTGAAATATACTAAAATGTCTAAAAGTACATTTTGTTGTCTTCTTGCTGTGTGTAATTACTATGTTTGCAGTACTGTAAATGGAAGTGGAATTCTATTATTGGGATGTGATGGATGACTCCTTGAACAGTGACTTTGAATGCTTTTTGTGATTTGTTTTCCAGCGTTATCTAAAGCCTCTAAAGAGATGCTGCAGAGCCGGAATCTGAAGCAGCTCTTGGAGGTGGTACTGGCATTCGGCAACTACATGAACAAAGGCCAGAGAGGCAATGCTTATGGCTTTAAAGTGTCCTCACTGAACAAGATTGCTGATACCAAATCCAGCATTGACAAGTAAGGAAACTTTAAAAGCAAATTTTGTTTCCCACAACAAGGGTATAAAATATGTATCAGTTAGTATTATTACTGATGTCCAGATCATGCATCATTTTTTATTGTCATTGTGTGATGTACTAAAGGTTCTTCTCACCATGTTCTGTAGGAACATCACTCTTTTACATTACTTGATCACTATCTTGGAAAAGAAGTACCCCAAAGTCATGCAATTCCAAGAGGACCTGCAGAACGTGCCGGAAGCTGCTAAAGTCAAGTAAGTCTACTGACATGCAGACTAACATGCGTGGCTGTGTCGGGCTGGACTGAATTTATAGGTCCTCTAGGTCTACTTGGGTTAAATGGATTTCGGAAATGGTTTTCTGTGGTCTCACTGAGTTCCATTGCTGGGCTCAAATCTACCCGGTGGGTTAGAACAGCCTGAGCTGCTCGCATATGCAGAGTGAAAGTCTAATTTATGCCATGAGGAAATGGGGCCCTGGCCTCCACTGGAGAAGGTGCTGAAATGTGGAAGTGTTCTCCAGAGACCCTGAGAGCTTTAGCAGCACCAGAGTATTAGAGAGTCATGTCCGCCACTGCAGACGGTGCAGGAATTGGCAGTCTAGTCAACAACACGTTGGCCTGAGCATGTCTGGATTTTCTTAGGTTTCAAAGGATTACGACCAAACCCTGTTATTGGATCCATGGATAGCCCAAATTAGAAATTGGATTATAGCCAGAGAAGTTTGAAAAATTCCACTTTTGCCATCTTAACCTGCTTTGGCTTCTTGCTTCAGTATGACCATATACAGTGAGGAAAATAAGTATTTGAACTGCTCTGTTATTGAGGTGGACTTTTTAGAGGTGGACTAACAGGTCTTTGAGGGCCAGAATGTTTGCTGATTGGCAGGTGTTCAAATACTTATTTACAGCAGTAACACACAAATAAATTATTAAAAAATCATACATTGTGATTTCTGGATTTTTTCTTTTAGATTATGTCTCTCACAGTGGACATGTACCTAAGATGAACATTTCAGACCCCTCCATGATTTCTAAGGGGGAGAACTTGCAAATTCATAGGGTGTTCAAATACTTATTTTCCTCACTGTATGTAATGCAGTGTTTATATATTGAAACCAATGCTTTGGTATTAATTTAATAGTGATAGACCAATGTATGGTAATGTCAACAGTTCTATAGTCAAGGTCCAACAAAGTATCTTTACAGCAAAGTGTGATTAAACAACGGTCCAATTATAAGGTAAATTTAGACATATTGGCACTAAGATTGCTTAGCTCTTGTGGAGATTTTAGGAAATTCTGCAATGTTTTCTGCAGTGCCACATCTAATGGTGACCTTATGACACCAAAGCAATCTTGAGAGGGCTAGCACGTGGCCAGGATTCATCCAAGCTTCTATTACACAATCCTATAAGTCACATTTTACATTGCTTCCCATGTAGCTGCTCAACAATATGTCATAAGATGTAAGAATCCTGGTATTTTAAGTGGTTAAGACTTTGCTGGTGTCTATACATGCAATAGTGCTTTATACAATGTGTAAATATTTTGGCTCTGCCTAGTTTTTTAGACTTAGGACTCAATAAACAGTTATTGTCAACGTTCAGTCGGGGTGAATAACGTGATAACACATGCTCTTCAAGTGAACTGGTCACAAGACCGAGCCCACGCTTGATCTCATTTCAGAGAGAAGAGATCAGACTAAAGTCTCTGTGTATCACTTTACTTCAGGCTGAATGGCCATTGTTCAGAGGGAGTGATGACACAGTTCGGTCTCATGCCTGTCAGAGTCTGCTAGTGACTCTCATTGCCTCATCCAAATGTGTCTCCACTAAAAGCCCTGAAGCACATCTCGTAAATGTGTGTGATGATCAACAGATGTCTGAATGAATGGGTGTGAGTGTGTTCTGGATGTTTTGGCAATTTTGCATCACTGTACGTCAACCTCTGTGTCTGCAAATGTCCCACATAACAAGTCCATTTGTGCATAGGCTAAAATGAGTGGACCACTGATTGTCGTCTATCTGTTCCGCAGACACTTCTGAGGTCATTTCTCCGGGCTCGGAATAGCAGCCCTGTTTTATCCCTAAACTAACTGTGAGGGGTTAACCCTCTGGAGTCAGCTCTCCCGCTGGCAGCATATTAACGAAATTCTGCAAAAACTGTGAGATTTTATCCTAGAAACAAAATTAAACATACCCCAGAAGCATTAAAGGGTCTATATATATATATATATATATATATATATATATATATAGCTTGAATATATTTGTAGATATTTGTGAGAGGCGCTTAAATAAGCATGTTATCACAATGTTTGTGAGAGCGAGTCAGACAGCTGTGCATTTTTTCCCATCAAATGACGCGATCTGTCATTCATATGATAATGATGTGGTAATTCCAGACATTCCATTGGTGGCTTAACGGACCCGCCATCAAACAAAAGAGCTCTCACCTGAAAAAAAGACCTTTCACCTGAATGTTCACACCTATCTCATAAATATTAAATCTAGGAACCACTGAATGAGTGAAACATGTCAACTCACATTTGTTAAGCTTTAGAAATAAATACAATTTGAATTTTATTTAAATATTTAAAATGTATTTAAATATTTAATAAATACAATAAATACAACAAAAACCACATACAATTTCTAAATACTGTAATAACCCGTGTGTAGGTAACACCTCTGTTAATTCAGTTCAGAGCTCAAAAGTCTTGGCTAGAAATGTTTAGAGTGTGTTTTCACAATATATCAGCACATCTGAAAATAGGTTTTTGGAAAGTCTAAGTTTAGAGCAGATTTATTCAAAATAGATTTATGACACTCTTACTGTTTTGCTCCTGTTGGTAATATGTTATCATGATAAATTGTCCCAATACTCTTTATTGATATCGTCAGTACTTCTAGAACAATGAACAACTGCATATCAACATGTTTAGACTGATTTATAATGTAAACAGTAACAATTAGCATTCATTGCACACCAGGTCATTTTTATTTACTTTTTATGTGTCTACTGTATTGCTTTCCATTGTCAATGTCCATTGTTTTCAATTGTCCATTCATAAAATGATATATCATGATGTGGGGAGTAACAATAGTCGTACCCAGTATGCTGGAGGAGAGCTGGAGTGTGTTGTTGATTAGTGCTGATCATTTGCACACTTGCTTTGGATCCATTCTCCTCAGTGCACATTGTGTAAACATTAGTTGTGTCCCAATTCAGGGGCTGCATCCTTTAAAGGTCGCTCTGTATATAGGTGTGTCCTTCAACGGCCACATAGACTGCAGTAAATCTTAAGACAGCTTGGTTAACAAAGGATCCACCAGTTGTATACTTTTTAAAAAAGTTTTTTCCCAACATTTCTCAGGAGCATTTGCCTTCAAAATGGGTGTCTTGTGCTGCGGTGATGCAATGACTCTTCAGATCCAGCTTCTTAAGGGTACAGCCCCTAAATTAAGACAAACCCAATGTCACAGTTTGTCAGTGTGATATGTGAAAAAGACAACGTCAGAATCCAGTGGTAGACTCCTAATCGTGATGCAGATTGTGTTTTGTAAAAATATCAGAGTATTGTAATGTGATTTTTGGCCATATTGTCCTCCCTTTCCTGAGACATCACACATCTTGTTTTCTCTTTAACATGTGTGCAGTATGACAGAGCTGGAGAAGGAGATCAACAACCTGCGCAGTGGCTTGAAGAGTGTGGAAAGTGTAAGCACTCACCAGTTACACTGCATGTTTTCACTTATCTGCCCAAACATCAGTCTCACTGTGCTTACCTACATCTGTTTCTTGGTTTCTAAAGCCTGTTTACTTCCCTGTGAGCATCTCTCTGATCTTTTTTATCATGTACAGGAGCTGGAGTTCCAGAAGAAGCATCCTCAGGAGGTGGGGGATAAGTTCGTCTCTGTGGTCAGCCAGTTCGTCACGCTGGCCAGTTTCAGCTTCTCTGATGTGGAAGACTCCCTCAACGAAGCCAAGGAACTGGTGAGTGTGTGTGTGTGTGTGTGTGTGTAAGGTGTTGAATGAAAGGCGATGCAGAGCTCCTGGTGTTTCCTTCAGAGAGCAGCTGTGGAAACAGGCTGCAGTAAGCCTGTGCTTCTGCCTGCTGAGTGCAGGAGCTCACCCCTGACCTCTCACTGTGAGCACTTCCTATGTAGTGATTCTGGCTCTTTCCTCAGTCCCTGGAGGCCCTACAGGACATACAGGCGGAACAGGAAAGGTACCTAATGTTGCTACGAGTGCTACATCCACAGTGATGGAAGTAGTAATATGCAGTTGGGTGCATACAAGACAATCACAATTTCACTGGTCACCATGTTATTGAAAACATGATAAATGATGTGGTAATGCAAATTCATTTTTAAATAATTATACAATGTGATTTTTTTTTTTTTTAGATTCCGTCTCACACAATTGAAGTGTACCTACAATAAAAATGACAGACCTATCTATTCTTTGTAGGTGGGAAAACCTGCAAAATTGGCAGTGTATTAAATACATATTTTCCCCTCCGTATATCACTGTATTCACATTTTGGGAGGTTTACTGAGTTGGAATGGACATAATGCAGCACTAGTGCAGCTTAGTGATTTTTTTTTATATTTGTGAACTAAATCCAGTTAAACAGGACTATTTATGCTCTCTTTGTAATACATGAAAGTGCACAATCACTGACCAATGCACTTGTACACAGAGGAATTTGGCCTCCACATTTAACATATACACAGTAAACACACTAGTGGGCAGTGGGAACACGTCCGAAACAGTGGCCAGCTGCTATCAATAGCACGTGGGGAGCAGTTGGGGTTAAGTGCCATGCTCAGTGCCACTTCAGTCATGTCTTACCAAGGGACTGAACTGGCAACCTTCTGGTCACAAGACTGGGTAACTAACAACCAAGCCACAGTGCAGTGCTCTGATGATATCCACAATATACTAGTGATGTAAACATATTGTGATAAATTTATCACCATACTGATAAAATATTGTCTCACTGCTCATTTCTAACAAAAATTAGGACATACACTGCATAGCCCCAAGTAGTTTACAAGTAGATTACAGCCCACTGTTTTTTTATTACTGATTTACTGATTTATTTCCAAATTTGGCCCTGTTGTCTTCTAGTGTATATTGATTCACTTGCTTGTAAAAAGAAATATTTTTTGGCATACTGCATTAATGTATATAGCCATATTGCTTTTATCCTATTATACTCTTATATGACTAAGTTAAACTGAGTCATTATACACTTTTACTACTTTGTTTTGCCCTAATATGCTATACTGTTAAGAATTAGGGCCATTGTAGAAATTTGACAATTTTACCACTTCACTAAGACTCTGGATGGTCCCACCAACTTGCACGAGACACTGACTCTACAGGTCAAGATGATCTCTGCCTGTTTTGTTATTGTTTATACCCTTATAGTGGGCCTCCAGTGTAGTGAAAGTGATATTAAAAGATAGTGAGACATAAGGACTGAGCAAGGGAATTGAATAAAATCGTGAAGCATGCCCTTTGGCTAAGGCTCAGGCTGCCCTGAAGAGGACCTGGCCCATATGGCAGCGATAAAGACACATCAAAGGAGTTTTGAGAAGGTTTGGCCTCCTCCCCTGTGGCGAGACGGCACGAGGCTGTGCTGGTCCCAGAGCAATGTCCTCTTCACTCTCTCCACACACACACTCATACACCCCATGACTTCAGGCTGTAATCAGCCACCAATAAAATTTAGCTTAACGAGAGTGCTCTGAACCAGGCTACCGGTGGAAGGATATCAGCCATGCGTGACGGAGTTCATTTACTGCAGCTTCATTAAACCCCTACTGACTGTTCCTCTTTTCTGTCAAATCCACTTTACTTGTTTTTCATCTATTTTATGTGTATTCTTACTCTGGCTGCCATTCTTTTAACCTTTTAAACTCATTGGAAGCACCAGTGGCTCACTCCTCTCTTCTACTACTGAAGGCTAACAGCCTGTTTACACAGTTTTCTGTGTAGTTACTGGATAATAATACTTAGATCTTCAGCAAAAAGGGTGATGGACAGGTACTGGGGTCCTGGGGTCTTCAGTACCCTTTAACTAAGGAACATTGCTGTATTAGTTGAGATCATTTGAAGTTGTACTGACTAGTTACCTTTCCTAATTTCAGACTTTTACAGTTAGGACACGTTCACATTATAAGCCTCAAATATTGAGTCGATGATGAAACCTAAGAGGTGACTGGATGTAGGATATTTTAAATAGAAAAGAAAATGAATGACAAAGTAAGACTAGAAGAATATTTATACTCTCTAAAGCTTCTTCATAGTTCTGATTAGATACCGGTACTTTTGGGCTAGTTTTAGCTTGTGTATTGTGGCTTTCTGTACAAAAATAGGGTGATACGTAGGGTGATTTTCGGGATCTGGCAACCGTGAATTTTTGTTAGACGAACGATTGTATTAAAACTGGTAAAACAGATGTGTTATTAGCTGGTGTGTGAATCGTGTTTTGCTCAGGAGGACAGTAAACAGATGGTAGAATGTACATGATCAGGTTGAGGAGGTGAATAAAAAGCAGCCGGTTTACTGTTGCCGTTTTCACTGCTCTGTTGTTAAAGGGAGTGAAGCCAATGATGCACGTGTACCATTAAAAAAAATATGAAATCTGATCTACAGTGAGGAAAATAAGTATTTGAACACCTTGCGAATTTGCAGGTTCTCCCAATTAGAAATCATGGAGGGGTCT